>CM053786.1:292648805-292733805 GCA_028749045.1 Cupressus sempervirens | reverse complement strand
TGTGCTGCATGGTTGTAAGCATGTTGCACATAGTGAAGACTTTCATCCCACAACTTAGGATGCTTGTTACAGTAACCTCTAAGTAGATGAACCACTATCCTATTGACTACCTCTGTCTGTCTGTCTGTCTGTGGATGGAAGGTTGTACTCTTCTTTAGCTTGGTATCCATGATTCCCCACAAAGATGACCAAAATTTCCCTAATAATCAAGAATCTTGATCCGATACAATAGAAGTAGGTAACCCAAAATGAACCCATACATTTTGAAAGTACAAATGAGTAGTTAGTTTTGCAATGACCTTCTTTTTACAAGGCATTAAAATGCACATTTTGCTGAACCGATCAACTACTACATACAAATAATCATGACCTTTCCTAGACATAGGAAAATCCCCCACAAAGTCCATAGACACACTTTCCCATGGACGGGATGGTACAGGTAATGGTGTGTGCAAACCTAATTTCCTATTACTTGGCTTACTGGTTGCACACATTACACATCCTTTTATATACTTGGTGACAGTTTCCTGTATACGAGGCCAATAACAATATTTCTACAATTGAGCTAATGTCTTACTTACCGCAAAATTCCCTACAATCAAAGAGGTGTGTGCTTCATAGATTACATGTGCTTGTTCATCTTTAGGAATGCATAGTTTGCCCAAGTGGTACAACAAATTATCCTGCGCATGGTAATCTTTCTCTTCCACATGTTTACCCTGGATTAAAGCTGCATAGATATTCTTAAAGTCCTTATCATTAGAATATTGTTCCTGAAAACTTTCATGAACCATAGAACTATTCTGAAGGATTATCAAAGCATTCTTAATAGGAGGCCTAGAGAGCATATCTGCTACTTTGTTATGGGAACCCTTTTTATACTTAATTACCAAATGGAACTATTGTAGAAAACCCATCCACCTAAAATGCCTACTCTATTGCAACTTAGATTGTGAGAGCAAATATTATAGCGGCTAGTGATTAGTGTGGATTATAGTTTCCTTTCCCATTAAGTAGTGCTTCCATTTATTAACACTCTGAACTAAAGCATAAAGTTCCTTATCATAAGTAGGATAGTTACTTACTACTCCCAAAAAAGTTTCAGAGTGGTAGTAGACTGTTTTACCTCCTTGCATGAGTACAACTCCCATGGCAAACCCTCTTGCATCTGTCTCAATCTCAAATGGTTGATGTAAATCTGGTAAAACCAAAACTGGTGCAGTGCTCAACTTTTCCTTCAAAGTGTCGAAAGCCTTCTATTGTGGACCTCCCCACTGAAAAGTTTCATTAGTACTGGTCAATGCATGCAATGGTGATGCAATATAAGAGAATTTTGCAATGAGCTTTCTCCAGTACTAAACTGCACCTAAAAATCTCCTAACTTCTATAACTGTACTTGGCTTAGGCCATTTTACAATACATTCGACCTTCGCAAGGTCTACTTTCAGTTGACCATTTCCTACAACATAGCCTAAGTACACTAAGGATGTCTTTGCAAATTCGCATTTTGACATCTTTACATAGAGTTTTTCTTTTCTCAATACATCAAGAACTTTCTTTACATGAATTACATGATCATCCCAAGACTTACTAAATACAAGAATATCATCTAGATATACAATGAAAAAATCATCAATAAAAGGATGAAAGACATCATTCATGACTCTCATGAATATAGCTGGTGCATTACAAAGCCCAAATGGCATAACCAACCACTCATAAAGTCCCTGTTTTGTCTTAAAAGCAGTTTTCCAAATATCATTTTCTGCTATTCTTATCTGATGATATCTGCTACGTAAGTCTAGCTTAGTGAAATAAATTGCATGTTTCAACTGATCAAGTAAATCATCAATTCTAGGAAGAGGGTACTTGTTCTTTACCGTTATCTTGTTCAAAGCCCTATAGTCAATGCACATTCTCCAAGTCCCATCTTTCTTTGGAACCAACACAATAGGAGAACCACAAGGAGAAGTACTAGGATGGATAACTCCTTTCTCCATGAGCTCTTGAATTTGCTTCTTGATTTCTTCATCGTGCAAGACTGATAAACGGTACATGCCAATATTAGGAAGTGGCACATCTTGCTACAACTAAATCTCATGTTGTATCTCTCTCTTAGGAGGCAATCCTTTCAGTTCTTGAAACAAGTCGTCATAGGTGGAAACAACTTTGACCATTTCATCTTTATGTTTCGGATCACATCCTTTAAATGCCTTAGATGTCTCATCTTCTTTGGCTTTTACAATCATCAATATAAAATTCTTACTAGAGTTGACTAACCTTTTCATTTGACCAGCATTAACTAGTGCCAAATCAGTCTTAACCTTATGTGCCCATACAATGTATTCAATTTTATCTTTAAACAGATGATACTTATGTTTCCCTCTATAGAAGATAGCTTGTTGATCATATAAATAGGGACTCCCAAGTACAAGACCACAAATATATAGAGGGACTACATCAACTTCTACCTCATCTACAAAGTTTGCAGTGATAGCAAATCTTAACTTACATTGCTTGGTTACCTATAATTGTGCATCATTGCAAACCCACCCAAGAGGATATGGCTTTGGATGAGGTGTTGTAGTCAGATTGAGCTTCTTAACAATTTCCTCAGATATCAGATTAACTTGAGAACCCGTATCAAATAATGTATCAACCTTATTTTGCTTGATGACAACTCGAATGTGAAATAATGCATTCCTTTTCTTAGCATTCTAAGGAGAAGAATCTTCACTTGTACTTGCACTTATGCTAGAAGAACTGATAGCTGATGAAAGAGAAATACCTTTTCCTTTACCTTGGATCTCGGTAGCAACAATCTTTGTTTCATCTCTGGAGTCAGATCCAAGATCCTGTTGAGCTGCAACAACAGTCTTTTGTTTGCCTTTATTTCCACCAAATTGCTTCGGCCTCTTTTTAGGATGCAGCTTCCAGCACTTAGAATCATCATGCCCTTCTTTCTTGCAATGTGAGCATGTGGGTTTCTCACCCTCTTTCTTTACCGTAGCTATCTTTTTACCCTTCCCTTTGCCTTTGGAATTTTCCTCAGACTTAGATGACTTTTTGTCAAACTTATCAATGAAGGTACCCTTACCTCTTGACTCTAAATGTGTTGCTTGGACACATACTTCATCCAAATTACAAGGATTCAGGATGAGAATAGAGTGCCTTAGGTAAGAATGAAGACCACCTATATACTTGAGTAAAGTGTCCTGGGTATACAATGGACATTTAATGAAATAGCCCTTTTATGAAACTCATGGGTGTACTCTTGGACAGTTTGACCTTTCCCTTGCCTAAAATGTTGCCAGCTCATCATTAATTGTTGCATATGGCCTAGGGGGTAGAATTTCTTTTTTAAAGCACTAACAAATTCTGACCAAGACATATTTAACTTACCATGTTGTGAAGTTTCATGCTGGGTCCTACTCTCCCACCAAGTTAGAGCTACACTGCCTAACCGAAGAGTGGCTAACTGAATTCTATCAACATCATCTACAAGGTTTTGGACTCTACAGTAGACTTCTACATGTTGAATCCAATCATCTAATTTCTTAGCATTTAACTCCCCACAATATTTTGGCAAGTCAAATTTTACATCCAACTTAATTTGAGGCTTTTGTTCACCTTTAAAAAT
Source organism: Cupressus sempervirens (assembly GCA_028749045.1). Taxonomy (NCBI): domain Eukaryota; kingdom Viridiplantae; phylum Streptophyta; class Pinopsida; order Cupressales; family Cupressaceae; genus Cupressus; species Cupressus sempervirens. The sequence continues at coordinate 292,730,165 of CM053786.1, read as the reverse complement.
ATTAGAAGACTCAGATTGTGTAGAAAAAGGAGAAGAAGGGGGAGAAGGAGAAGAGGGAGGAGATGGGGGCTCACAATCAAGATCATCATCAACGCCTTTCCTTTTCCCTTTGTCATGATAAGCTGCATCCCTTCACATCTTCTCTTCTCTTTCTTGGAACAAAACTTCTACCATTGTTTGGAAACTCTGGAGAGTCTTCTGGACATTTTGATCTTCTGAACCTTGTCCACCACCTTTATCTTCCATCTGAAATGGTGGATTAGCTCTTTTTTTTCTGATCTCAGGATTATATTCTTCAAGACCACCTTTGCCTTGATTCAACCTGGATCTTGTTAACATTCAAATCTGCAATACTAGTCCAACAAAGCTCTGATACCAAATTTGATATGATTTCTAGGATCTAGGACTATTACAAATAATGTTAACCAATTACATAAAGTTAATTTTAAAGCTTTAATAAAGAAAAATTAACGTAATTGCAAATAACAATACACAAGATGAGATGATAGAAAGAGAGATAGAAACACAACACATTTGATTTCGGAGTTCATCCGGGAAGGACTATGTCTCTGGGTCCAGCTCCAATAGGGGGACCAATCTGATTAACTCCAGTAAATCAATACAAATGATGTGTGACAATTCCCTTCAAGCACACGCAGCAAAATTCCTCTATGTGCATGAAAAATCACTAAGTCTCCAAATACATAAAATCTCTCCCACCATTTGCATTATTTCTCCCTTCATATTCATGCCTTGAAAAGGCCCCTAACCCCCCTTTTTATACAAAATATTTGCCTAAAATAGGGAAAAAACAAACAAATCTAATAATAGGCCTTCACAACTATCCACCTTCGAAATCAAGCCTTAGTCATTTAAGGAATTTGTCATTATCCTCTTTTGGAGGGTTAGTTTCCAACAAATCTCCTTAAATTGGCAAGAGGAATTGGCATTGGCTTAAAGTTAAATAAAACAATGCATATTCTATGCATAGCCACTCACGTGGTGCAGTGGCAAAGGATATTTTGAAAACACGTGTAATAGAGGGAGGTCGGTGGTTCCAACCACCACACTGGCCTTTGGCTTTTAGCACAATTTAGCGGTGTTCAAAACAATAAAACAAACATCGGTGGCATATGTTTCATATGGTGGTCGGTGGTGTAATGGCCACCGGTCGGATTTTATGGGCCGGTTGTCATGAGTTCAAAACTCAGCGCCGCTACCAAATATTTATTATTTTCTTTTTTTTCTTTTTTTATTTATTATTATTATTATTATTCCACCTCAAACTTTAATCGAACATATCTTTTGCATACGAGCTCCATTTTTGATGAAATGAATGTTGCTAGAAAGCTCTTGACGAGATCTTCAATTTGAAATCCATTGTTGACCACTTTTGAGATGATTCTATTTTCACCTTTTGACGACCTCTGTACCTAGTTTGACCAAACTTTGACTGGCTATAACTTTTGCGTATGAACTCCTTTTTCATCCATTCAAATTGCATTGGATCGAGGATTTTGAGAACTTTAAAGTAGTATTGATTATTGGAGTTTTGGAGATACTTCAATTTTTGATGAAAATATCCCCCGGATCATCGATTCTAACCATAACCATAAAATCCAAATTGTAGTTCCATAATCATACGAGTGTTTAATCATAGTCATGTAGGCCATACCATAACCATGTAATTATATAACTATTTAGATCTAACTTTAGTGTGTCCCTAAACATAAAACTTTAAACCTAAAGTTATATCATTTTAACCCTTGTTATCCCTAAACCTAACCAAATGATGTGAAGACTACTTATAAAATTTGACAGTATGATCCTCACTTCTTAACCCTAAACTACCCTAATATGAATCCTAACTAAAATCTTTCATCTATATTTACACTAACCCTAATCATTTAGTCCTAAAGATCCCTAAACATTATATTAACCCTAACATTGATCATGATTCTTGTGATATAGCTCTAAATCCTAACCACGTAACTATAACCATAATATAAGCCTTAATCCTAATACTAAATCCTAACCCTAACTTAATGAAAATTTACTATGATTAAACCCTAATAATGACCCTAAGCTCAATATTAATACTAAACCCTAACCCTAAAATTAACCCTAGAACCATAATATAAACCATAATCATGATATAACATTAGCCTTGAATGCCAACCCTAATCAAATTAATTTATGCACTATGAGCCACATGCAACAAGAACAATACATGTACTACTAATTTTATAACTCTAAACCTAACTATAACCCTAATAATAAGTCTTAACCAAACCCTAATGTTTTAACTTTAAGGCTAACCCTAAAATTAACTCTAAACCTAACACTAACTCTAACTCTAACCATAGTCCTGCTCATTTCACTAGTAACCTTAGCCATGATCATGACATTATACCTATTAAATTATATAGTTTAAATAAAGTTCTATTTTTAACCTAGCTATGTGTCAAGTAGTCCACCCATGTCATCTAGACTCTATCTAGACTTAATTGAAACAATTTTATGAAGTTGTCACACACACACACAATGTACATAACATATGTTCATTTCATGTTTTTAAACACACACTATTTAATTTCATGTTTATGAAATTCTAGGCATACTTGTACATAACATATGTTCATTTCATGTTTTTAAACACACATTATTTAATTTCATGTTTATGAAATTCTAGTTTCTTAAATATCATTATGTATGATAAATTTCAAGTTTATTAAATGTCATATTTTAATTTAGGATGTACAAAGCACACATGTATACTATACATGTTATATTCATTTCAAGTTTACACATTTTATATGTTTAATTTCATGTTTATGAAATTATGGTTTCCTAAATGTCACTATACTTGATAAATTTCAATTTTGTTAAAAATGTTATATTTAAATTTAAATTTTAGGTTTACACATTATATACATGTGTATTTTAGATACATTGACCTTCACATGGAAGATCATCAGCTTCCTATCCCCATCGAGGAGAAGTCTCCTATCCACCCTAAGTAGCAGCCTCCTATCCCCCCTGAACAACAACCTCCTATCCCTTGAGTGGCAGTAGCCTCCTATCCCCACTAGCAATAGCCTATTTTTTTAGATCAACAGCCTATCCCATCCAACATGCTCTATGATTGCACTAACCGAGAGATTCAGAGACTTCATGAATCCTTGGCTAGTGGCACATGCTCTAATGTGTATAGTAGTACATGTCAGAGAATCTTACAGAGCCTCACATATATTAGAGATGATATTCACGGTGTTGCTCCATATTCTCCATATACTATAAATATTTTCCTTGATAGTAAGAGATGAGAGGTCTCTTTAGGTCTTTCATTGCAACAGGTATAGGGCTTAGTGTCCAAAGAGACATTGAAGATGGAATGTTTCCCTCATTATGTTCCCCTAAAGTATGTGAAGAGGTATTCTCCCCTTAGAGTACAAATCCATAGATGGTTGCACTTATATACCCACACTTCCTTGTTTCTCATGGTTGTTATCTAAATGACAACCAAATTCCACTCTATTTTGCATGATAGCTTTATGCTGAGGTTCGCTTAGGTCATGTGGTGAACTACACTAATTTACCATCCCATTTAGGATAGGAGCATGGTAGACTAGTTGATAGCTAGTAGGTTCTTCCACCACTGACACATAGGTTGATTTTGGAGAGAGATAACCTACTATTTCCCCTATATTAGGTCCATCAACTACTGAGCCCATACATAGCACCCAGTTGTGGGGGATGATTTAGGGAGTTAGAGAGATTACCATAGCTATTAGATCTATTTTGAGTGACGAGGTTAGCTAGTATTTAATGTCTCATCGGCTTTCTAGATCATTGTCTAGTGCTTAATCTTCAAGAGACTTGTACAATGTAGTAGACATCCCTTCACTGACTATCTTAGAGGATCTCACTGGAGTGTTGGCATGAGATACTATGACTTGTCTTGCTGAGGATCTATTATATTCATAAATATTTATATCAAAGCATCTTGGCATACACATATCAGATGTTCAAAATCATGTCCATGATGCTATTAGGACACATCCATAACCACATTCCTTTCATCAATTAGGTAGTGGTCATGGTGGTAGTACACATCATGATCTGCCTACTAACCACTCTTTTACCGTAGAGGGACATATACATACTTGTGCAAACTCTTCAGCTAGTTTAGGGCATGGGAAGAGTTCATATGCGTGTCTTGATGATGTTGACTTCAGCTTGTCGACCATAGCATGGATGGACTTGTTGACACATGATGATTCTACTTTTATGCCATCTCATCTAGTTAGTCCACTTGGCTCATCATTATTAAGATGTGTGCTAGCCACCAGTCATTCTAGCATAGATGCAAAGATGGAGCTAGATGAGGCCCAACAGAATATGGAAATATTGGTAGAAATGATTGATGCTAGGCAGTCTCAATAGTCTTAGATGCTAGCATCTACACAGGTAAATCTATAGTTTTTTTACATTCATGATAAAATTTCAATTATTCGTTCAACTAATAATTTATGCATGTATTCATTTGATGCCTTTGTAATTAAATACATGTTTTAATTTGATTTGTTGCACACATGCATATATGTATTGTAAGCGAGATTCCTCTTTTTACTCCATCTTTGATGCCAGATTGTGTATGTCGTTGAGACTCATTCAATGATGTCAGTAGTGGACATGTGAGTTTTAACTTTTTTGAGTTAGACACATGTGAGTTCTAAATTTAATATATAAATTGCATGCAATTTGTCTTCAAAAGAGATTTAATTAAATATGAAATTATGTATAGTGATTTCACTTAATTAAATATGAAATTATGCACATCATAGTGAGCATCCTGATAGTCACTCTTCAGACTGCACTATGAGAAGACATCATGACGATAGTCCTGCACCTGATCATCTATAGTTTTTTTTTTATTAAAGATTATTTGATCTAGACTTTCATTCAGATTATACATGTTTTTGTTATTTGTTATTTGATCTAGACTTTCATCTAGATTATACATGTTTGATGATTTACATATATATATATATATATATATATATATATATATATATATATATATATATATATATATATATATTCTCTAAACATTTATTTTACATGTTGTATTATGTTGGATTATGTTGGATTATGTTAGATTATGTTATACTATGTTCTTTTACATGTTATATTATGTTGGATAATATTCTGTTATGTTGGAAATTATGTTAGATTAAATGTTATAGATTATGTTGGATAATGTTCTATTATGTTGGAAATTATGTTAGATTGTGTTAGATTATGTTGGATTATGTTGGTTTATGAAATTGATGCACACATATGAAATTGGTCAAGGTTAGGGTTAGGTAATTAACTTTACATAATTCCTAATTAGTTACATAATTCCTAATTCCTAATAATGTAAGTGATATTTATATTTGGTTAAAGTCTTGTCCTAATTTCATTCCCTTAAGAAAAGTGTTTGAATTTCTTCCCCTCAAGGCACATGTCCTAATTAGTTGCATACAATTCCTAATTTCTATAATTAGTTACAAATCACAATTTAAACTTCACAAATTAAATGAAAGAGTAAAATTAATATATAATTTGTTACAAGTCCTAATTTCATCCCCTTAAGACAAGTGTTCAAATTTCTTCCCCTCAAGGCACATGTCCTAATTAGTTTGATACAAGTTTCTAATTTCTATGATTAGTTACAAATTACAATTTAAACTTCACAATTTAAATGAAAGAGTAAAATTAATCTACAATTAGTTACAAGTCCTAATTTCATCCCCTTAAGACACAAGTCATAATTTCATCCCCTTAAGACAAGTGTTCAAATTTCTTCCCCTCAAGGCACATGTCCTAATTAGTTCCATACAAGTTTCTAATTTCTATAAATAGTTACAAATTACAATTTAAAATTCACAACTTAAATGAAAGAGTAAAAGTAATCTATAATTAGTTACAAGTCCTAATTTCATCCCCTTAAGACAAGTGTTCGGATTTCTTCCCCTCAAGGCACATGTCCTAATTAGTTGCATACAAGTTCCTAATTTCTATAATTAGTTACAAATCATAGCTTAAATTTGACAAGTTAAATGAAAGAGTAAAAGCAATATATAATTAGTTAGAAGTTCTAATTTAATCCTGTTAAGACAACTATTCAAATTTCTTCCCCTCAAGGCACATGTCTTAATTAGTTGCATAAAAGTTCCTAATTTCTATGATTAGTTACAAATCACAATTTAAACTTCACAAGTTAAATGAAAGAGTAAAAGTAATATATAATTAAATCAACCAAATTTCAAATTGAAATTGATCAAGTTCAACCAAATTTCAAATTGTTGACCAAAATTTAGATTTCAAAATGTTCAAGTTGTTTCTATCTCATATCAAGTGGGTCAACTCATTGCTGCATAACATTTAATGTTTTCTCATGATCGTCAATATCAAGCCTCCACTTATGTATTCTAAGTCCTTTGACTAGATGAAGAGTTAGACCAATGGAAATAACATGGTTACTATACTAATATACCTTATTGTTAGGCTGATAATTAGTGAAATGAATCCCAGTCTTAAGTACTCTATTTTTCTTTAAATATGTTCCCTGTACAACAATAGAACCTGCATATAGGCCAATCAAATAAGTTAATGCATTTGAATTGATTAAAAACATAGATACACATACATGATTCAACTATATATTAACCTACAAGAGACATAATTTTGTCACTTATTTCAATCTTTGTTAGCTTCTTGGTGTGTATGGTGCAACAGAATAAATAATATTTAACACCAACATTTTCAGATTCTACCATGACTATAAAAATATTGCCTACAACCAACCTGTGTCATTATTGGATATATTGCAATGGAGGACAGGGTCAAGGTCTATTAATACTATCATTTCCCTTGTTTGAATCACTTTGAGAACAAAGATTGCATTTCCTTCAGTTTTCTCCTATTACACTCTATAAAGGATTATGTGTGCAATATTAGAAAGAAATGTTAGGAGTGAAAGAATTACTCTTTTTATCATCACGCTTTGATTTTTCTTGTTTTCAAATTTTACAAGGGCCTTCACTCTCAAATTTTGAGCCTTAACTCTTTGCCCTTGAAAATTACTAGTCAAATTTTCTCTCCCCCTATCAAACCCAAGCTTGATGAGGACCCCATTTCATTGGCTAAGAAAATTAAGATGACAAAAATTGAAATCTGAGATGTTGAAAATATTGGCACCACTTCTAAGAAGGGAATTTATCAGTTGAGCAAATTGTTGAGAGATAAAAAAACCCCTGACCAATCTAGGCATCTCTAAGCTGGAAAATTCTAGAAAAAAGTTTGGCCCTAGACCTAAACACATGACCACTCAAAGAAATTACAAGGAAAAAGATGAGAAAGTAACTGAGAGGGAGGATAAGAATTAGGATGTAATGAAAGAGGGTTAGAATAGTCCATTTCCCTCCAAGGTTTCATATACTTTCAAAAATGATATCATTACCCCTAAATCTATAAAATTCGAGAATGTTGAGGAGTAGGGAATGGTCACTTCACCAATTAGGATGGGTAACTTAGGAACCCACACCTAGGTGGAGATCATTGAGGTAGATCAAGAAGATAAGGCTAAGGCATTGGGGGGAAAGCATACTCAACAAAAAGATTCCATGGTGGAAAAAATTGAAAAATTATAGGGAAACATGGAGGTGGAGAAGTTGGAGAGGTTCATTGTTGATCTGATGAAAAGGAATACATATTGGGAGGATAAGTTTGATAGAATTGTTAATTTCTTGGTGTGTGTTATGCACTCAGCTACCACTAGACTCTACCTCATGTAGACTAATAAGGATGGTGTAACTAATGACAAGGAGGTGGTGACTAGTTTCTCTCTATATGGCTTCCTAGTCAATGACTATATTTGCCTACTACTAGAGAACTTGAGGAACCCATGATTGGTTACCTTGTGCTAGCATGCTTCCTTTTTTTTATTTTTTTATGATAGTTAGTTTCTGTTTAAATCTTCAGGCCCCCTTAGATTTTTTATGTTGGACTGGTATTATGGACAATTCATATCAGATGGCCAAGTTTATGTATATTGTTAATACTTGCATTATTTTTAGTAGTACTTACTTTACTATTATGCTTATGGGAGGGTTTTTGAAATTTAGTTAGATAGCTATGTAATTTTATTGTAATGACTTCAAACTAATCTTCAAACAATTATTTTTCTCTACTATGGGTCACCCCTCATTTTAGTTGCTTGCTAATTTCAAAAACTTCAGTCTATTTTTTCTAATTCTAGATCTCTAAATATATATAGAGCAAGACCACATATTTTCCTATCTAATTGCTTATTACAAAAATATAGGTATTGTGACAAAGGAGAATACAATGACCTTACAAACAAGAAAATTAACCTCATTGGTTACAAAGATAGATCCACACATGATCCTCAAAGAGATTTCCAATCCTTGATGCCAAACAAAATCTCATCAAAGCCACACTTGTGTATTACTCTAGGTACTGGGAAATAAGCATGCCATGAAAAAAGAGAAGGATAAGTTCTAGAGATGACAGAATTGATTTTTGCAAGCTTATATATAGGATCCACAATAGGTCTACATTAAATAGATAATTTTTTGAAAAGGGAGAACCCAAATAGAAATGGCCACTCCTCAAACAATAGACATGAACAATGTAAGGAAATATAAATTTGGTTGATGAAAGATTGCCAAAGTAGCCAAGATTCTCCTGCATCAAACACACAAGGTAAATAAAAACCAATGCCCACATTATCCAACTCATCTTGATATATCTGAGATCTATTCTCAATACATTTAGTCAACCACTAAACCAAGCACTCTTTCTAGTCTTTTCCTCTTCTTCTTTTACTTATTATAGTATCTTGAATCTTATCAATTCATTATGTATTCTTCCTAAGATAACCAAGTTCTTCATTTATCTCTTCATTGAATTCATTATAATCAAATGTCTAAAATATTGAACATGAGTGAAATATCCATATCCTTAGGGAATTAAACTCCAAAGAAAATATCACTATCATGTTTCTTCAAGATATTACAAGGTCCAAACTTCCTCATTTTCAACTTAATTTATGTACCAACTACAAATTTTTCTTTCTTAATTGTTCTATTAGTTCATCTCCAACCTCAAGAGTCTCATGTCTCTTTTTCTTATTTTCTATATCTTTATATCCTTGATTATTGTCATGTAGATTATTTTATACTTCTTCATGTAAATTTTTCATAAAGTCAGAAAATTCTTCATCTTCGATACTAGTCTTAGCTTCAATATCTCATTTCCTTAGCTTAGTAATTCCTCTAGGACTCACATCATCCACAATATAAAAAGTAGTATTCTTAGTACTCCAGTTCACTGAATTCTTATATTTAAACCACATATGTGCCACAACCAAGACCCAATTAGAAGTTTTATTTCCAATTAAACATCTCAAAAGGTTACCCAAACCTCTATTGCCAACTCTAGTTATTCCATCTATTTGTGGATCAAATGTAGAAATAAACTTAAGCTAAGTACCCATCTTTTTCCAAAGTGTCCAAAAATAAACAATAAACTTAGTATCACTTTCAGAAATGATAGTGTAAGGCAATTCATGTAGCATCAAAATCTCTTTGAAAAGCAAGTCTCTTATGTGTAGTCCAATTTGTAAACCTCCATCTCCAACATCTAAACTCTTAAGTTGTTTAACTTCTTTCAAGAGAGCTATGGTCTGATACCAATTATTGAAATTTTATTGGGAAACTATGATACTCAGGGGGGCAGTGAATCAGGATCTATAATACTTTTATCCTTCAAAACAACTTTACTGTATTCACCATTTTAACCATCTCATATCTAGTTTATGCATACCATAACTTGAAATATCAAATGCTTAAATAAATGTAACTATGTATCACATCGATGAAATGTAAACAAAATTTTTTTTGGTAAACTAGAAACCCTCCAAGATGAGCGTAAAAATGGGTTGGGGATGACACCCAAAAATATTCACTACTAGAGTAACAAAGTTGGCCTATTAGGACTACGAATTTGATCACTTTTGATGATCTACAATGTGAGGCGTCTTCCCTATTAAGATATTTACAAGACTATTAAGTCTACCTTGATTAAAGGATTTAACACTTATAATGAAGGAAGGACTCTATTATGATATTTACAAAGGTCTATTAAAACCACTTTATTAAGAGATTTACCCTAATTCAATTTGTCAAAATTGATTTAGTACATGATACTTTGGTCTACACTTATAATTTTTTATTATGGATCAGCTCCTTTCAATGTATGATTTGATCTCTCATCTGATATATCTTTATTATGTGCTCCACTTCTTCATTAGGTCACTAACTTAGTTGCTTCCCAATATTTTCTTGTAGCCACCAAAACCTAACTCCTTCACATAATAGTTCACTTGCTTCATCTCATATATATTCAAATAGGGTTTAGATCTACCTATTTAAAGATAATAATAGAGTCTTCTAAAAACTTCCCTTTTTGACTCTTCATCTGATTGGTTGTCCTACCTTCTTAGGGATCTATGATCCATGTCAAAATGAATAACAACCATTGTAAAAAACTCTACAATCATTAAATTTTATTTGCATGTCTCAAAATGGTTTATCTCAAAGTTTGTACCATTTTAGGCACTCTTGTTCACTCTATGTTACTCAATGCATAGTGTCTCTGATGCTTAGTCATTACTATTCTTCCTATAATTACTCAACCTTAACTAACTCAACTCCTTTTGTATAACTTGGCATCTATAAGCTTTGGCTTCTCAGCATTCACTGAACTCGACTTGTATGGAAGTACACTACAACCAAAGACTTGGTTGGCTCCTATAGAGCTTGGCATATACATGATTATTTACAAGTCTTTACATTACTTGATCTATATAGAATTGCTCAGTCATAATGATGACCAACTCACTCTTCATCACAACATGTTCATTAAACAACTACTCATTCTACATTGCTCTTCTCATCCTTAGGTTTTCTCTCTTATTAGATTCATTTGGTGCATCGATAAATTCTCCCTAAATAAAAGGATTTCTAATAATACTTCTTACTTTCTTACTAGAAAATGTAAATTCAAAATATCAATGTCCTTCTTCACCACACTTAAAATAAGTACCTTTAAACAAGGATCTATCTTCTTTCTTTCAATTATTTATTCTAGAGCAACTAGTATAATTACCTCAAATATAGTTACCTCTTCTTTTGTTTCCACTATCTTCTTTCCATTTAGATTTACCTTATGCATTAGATGTGCTATCAGATCTATCACTTTCTCCAAAAGTTATTCCTCTACTTTTCTTAAATCTTCCACCTCTTTCTCTCTATATTTTCTCTTGTTTCTTTGCCAAAATTTCTTTAGCTCTCAAGGTATACAAATATGATTCTTCAACATTTTAAATATTTATAAAGTTAGTCTTATTATGCATAGAAGTTCTCAATCCATTCAATTATCTAGCAACTTTCTCAACTTCATCATTAATATGTCTATATCTAATGTCAAACTTATAGAATTCTTTAGTATAATCTTCACTATAATGTCTTTCTATCTCAAAATTTTTATTCTTCTCAAAAACTTAACCAGATAATCATGAGGAAGGAATTTCTTTTTCAACTTATCAAGAATCTTTAGCCAAGTCATTATCTTTCCCTTTCCTCATCTTTTTCTATTATTTTTCAACTGTTCCCACCAAAGAGATGCATTTCCTTTCAACTTTGTAGCTGCTATCCACACCTTCCTATTCTCAGGAGTACTTTCATAGTGAGAATATTTCTCAATCTAATAGATTCAATCAAGAAAGAACTAGTGCCAAGTCTTCTACTATATGTATAATTTTTTTAAATGGGTATTAAATTCTCTCTATTCAAATCTTGCATAAGTCTCTCTTCGGTCTTTTTTACCTTAGGTTCATGATTTGGTGTTGTTGTAGCTTCTTCTTCTTTATCCCTAACATCCTCAAGATTGACTCCTCTTCTCATGGTTGTTTCAATAGTTTCAAGTGTAGTTACAATCTGTCTCAACATATCCACAGTATAATTGTATGCATATCCCCTTCATCAAACCATTTTTATAATAATTCTTGCAAAGATCATAAAATTTTGCTAGTTATAGGTTAGAGACTAGTTCTTCCACCCTAGAACTGATATTCAACAAGGTTCGTCACAATCCCAAACTTTGCTAAGAAATAAAATCACTTTGATATCACTTGACACAATGTACAAGGGTGAAAAAAGAACCTCCTAGATACCCTCAATTAGAGTTACACACAAAGTCCCCCAAATAGGAGAAACCACACAATACTACATTTGATACCAAATTACCATGGTAGGTCCATCACAATTTTGGGGTCACAACCTATCGCTGTCAAAATTTTGATGGTGCCAAAATTGTGATGGAACTATCGTGGTAATTTGGTATCCAATCTAGTAGTCAAAATAAGTTATAGAGGAATAAACATAGCAATGACGTACAATCTTCATTAAAGATGTCATGCATAAGACCTTCCTCGTTGAAACTATAAACAATAAAATTACAATCAATGAGCTTAAGAGATGAGGATTACAAAGGCAATTTTTGAGAAAAGAAGATTGTTTTAATTATAATAATGTGAAAAAATCACTATTATTTTTTTAATGACTTCAAACTTGCTACTTGCTGGTGAGAAAATTGCTTTCTTTGGTCTAAATGTGTTCATTTTATTGATTGATGAACAGGATTTGGAGAAGATAGGATAACAAGAGTACCTAGAGAAAGGTTGAGTTATATATAGTGTATAAAAAGATGCAGTATGACTAGATAAGACTTTGATGATATAGTGTATTGTTTATCTACTTAAGGATGCAATGGATGGATACACTACCTAAGTCTAGAGGAAGAAGAAAAGAAAAATGTGTCTGCTAAGCTTGACCAAGTGATTAGTAGGAGCCAAGTGATGTTGGTTCAAGCCGAGCAAAAAATTAGTTAGTGTCAAGTAAAATGGAAAAATAGTATATGCCAAGAAAATTTAGCATGTGTCAAGTGATAGTAAAAAGATAGGATGCGCCAAGTAAGTTTTAGTGAATGCTGAGCAACCCAATGTGTGTCAAGCATCAAAAACAAGTTATTCGCTGAATTTGAGCTAAAAAAGATGATTTCTTGTATTGTATGAAGAATGTGGAAGATAAGCTTGATGAGTTGGTGGCACATCATTCAAGATAATTTTTTTTGAGGTGAATCTAATAAGGATTGCAAAGGAAGCTTCTAAAGGAAGAACAAAACATAAAGATGGTTAGATTAAATTAACCTTACCTAACCCTAGAATGGATGATTGTGATTAAGGGGAAAATGATAAAATTTGCTTTATAAGGGAATACTTAGCTAGAAGTAATGGTTGTTGAAGCCTAAGGATGAGTTAGAGGAGGAAGAGTTGTATTTCTTCATATGAGGGCTTAAGGGATGAATCTTCAAATGGCATACTGAGCAAGAAGGCTTAACAAGTTGAATTCTTGAAGGGGTAAACAAGCTATCAGAGATGAAGGAGATTCAAAGACAAGAAAAATGGAAACCTAAAAAAAGATCTATAATCTTCAAGTGAGTTGTATTTTGTTATCAGATAAAGTCCTACCGCTACTCTCTAACAAATGTATCATTTTGGATAAATATTTTGTATTAAGGTTGACCTAACAGTCATTAGTGAATCCTTTAACAGGGTGACATTCTAATGGAATTTTCTAAAGTCCTCTAACAAGGCTCACTCCTAACAGGGTGATTGAAATCCTCTATCCATGTCACATTTAATAGTGTGCATTGTAACCTTTAATAGAGTAGGCATTTAACATGGCTCACTTCAAAAGAGTAAAAACTGGTAGCATGTTACTGGTGGTTTTTCCAAAATTGGGTTTCCACATTAAATCCTTGTGTCAAATGTGTTATTCAATATGTTATGTTTCATGTTTACATTTCTAAAAAGTTGTTTTGACCTAGGACAATACACTACAAAGTTCAAGTATTGGATTATCTAATGGATACATGCATGATACAAATATATGGATATGAATTTGTTAAGTGCTAAAAGGTTTGATTTGGACATTTGGACCTTGGATAATTTATTCAGCACCCCCCCCACCAACATCCTTAGTTATTTTAAATATTCAAACATAAATATTTTATAGCTTCCTTCTACCTAATGTTTATTCTACTTTTATAGAAAACAAGACCACAAGTTGACTTGTGAGGTAGTCTATTACAAATTATAGGTCTTGCCACAAAGAAGAGTTTAGAAACATGTCAAATAAGATAATTAACTTAATTAATGTCTATGGGGAGAAAGATAGGTCCAAACATGCTCTACAAAGGTATTCCCAAGCATATAGAATTATATTATTTCTCATAAAACCTTATTGAAGCCAACCTATGCATTACTTGAGAAACACGAAAATCAGTACACCTCTAAAAAAGAAAATGACAACTCCCTCAAGTGATGGAATTATGTTTTGTTCTCTTAACCAAAGGGTCCATGATAGGTCCACATTAAGAGGATGATTCTATAGAAAAGGAAGACATGAATAGAAACAACCATCCTTGAAAATGATATTAGTAACAAACAAAGGAAATATTTTTGGGCGATGCAAGATTTCCAAAGTATCCAAGATGCTCCTACATCAATAATACATCAAGATTTTGTTGGGCTTCATCTAGCCCTATGTTTACATCCAAAAAAAAATTGTTGGGACACACTCCACTAATGAAAAACCAATTTGACTGACGAAATGAGATGGCATTGAAGTAGAATCCTTGCGTGTCAACAAATCCATCCAACCTGTGGTCAAAAAGTTGATATTGACAATTTCATCAAGGCCTATCTATAAAATTTGACCTTACACTGCATGGGTTGAATGGTTTATAGTATATTTCTCTCCCTTTGCAATAATAGAGTGTTCTATAGGTGGATCATTATGTGAACTACCACTATGGTGACCACTTGAGAAATGAGAAGAATATGGCAAGGGATGTGATCTAATACTACCCCTACAAACTCAAACATTTGATATGGGTATACCATGTTGCATTGCTATGAATGCATATGCATCTTGTATATCCTCAACCAATCTAGACTATGAGAATTTTTCCATATCTCTAGTAAAATCCTGTAAGCTGGAAAGTGAAGGGAAACCTATTGCACTATACATGTTTGTGAATGATAAAGCATATGATAATCTAGAACACCTACTGGACATCAAGTACTAACCATCCTAGTCACTAGATATGGATCTAAAAGACACTAAAATTTCCCTAACTCTCTGAATCACACCCTACAAATGGGTGCTATGAACAAAGTCATCTATTGAGGTACCCAATGTAGGAGAAATAATAGGTGCCCTCTCTATGATAATAACCCTTTGTACTAGTGGTTGATGACCCTTTCAATGAAAAGGATCCCTGTTAGTAGTTGATGATGACCCTATCCTAAATTCTTTGGAAAGTTAGTATAATTCACAACCCTATCTAAGAGAACCTTCATAAAAAGATGTTGTGCAAAATAGAGTGGAATCCAGTCATGATTTGGATAATGACCATGAGGGAAAAGGAAGCATGGTTATATCAATGTTTCCATATGTGGATTTGTGCACTTTGTAACTTGATAACCCTACAAAAAAAATGTATCCACATAATGAGGGAAGTTTTTTCTCTTTAGGATCTCCTTGGCAGCTAGGCCCTATACCTCAGCCAAAGAAATACTTGAAGATACCTCTCATCTCTTACTCCTAAGTAATTTGAATAGTGTGAGAAGCATATAGATTAGCACCATGAATCTCATCCCAAATACTACTAAGGTTCCTAAAATAGTCCTACATGTACTACTATACACGTTGGAGAAGCTACCACTACATAGGGGATCTTGTAGTCTCTAAATCTCTAAATTAGAGAAAGAATAAATAACCTAGGGTTGAATAGGCTATTTGGGTGGAATAATCTCATCATCCTTGATGAGTAGTATGTCTCTCTAGCACAAATGTATGTATGCATGTATGTACCTAAAAAAAAATTTAATTTAAAAAAAAAAAAAAAAATCATAAAAGCTATTAAACTATACATGTAATGTATATAAGCAAAGAAACACAATATAAATTATATATGAAACATTTTATGTAGATAAGAACTTTATAAGCTAAACCATAAAATACTAATCTTACATATCTAATCTTCATAATTTATGAAACATATTCTATATAATCTATCAAACACCCGTAGTCTACATAATATATGAAACAACAATCTTGATAAGATTCCTAAAAGGATGCCTTAGAGTAGACTCAATCATCAAATATCAATCCATCATATTTTTTAAAGTGTATCATGACATATAGTTCATACATGCATGCTAGAAGAATGGCTCAGGGGGAGAATATGAAATCAAACATCATCCTATCATAATTTTCTATGCTTGATCATGTTGTACTTAGTTCATAAATTTTTGTGTAAAGGGGTCCTAATAGGACGAATTAAGCGGATAATCTATAATCTAACATCAATTTCTATGAAAATTTATAAAGTGGTCCTAAAATGATGGATAAAGGGGAGAATTTAAAATCAAACATCAATCTAGATCATAATGTTCTTAGATAGGTCTAGGTTTCAAGTCCACTCAGACATGTATAGTAGGGTCTAAAAATGATCAAAACATAGTCCAATAAGATGCAAAGGATGTTGTCACAAGAAAAAAGTGGAAAATACCAAAATATTTTATTTGGTATTTTTTATGTTCTATTATTTAACATTTTTGGAGGCCTCTAGGGCACTTATGGGCTTCCACAATGCAAAGAAGGTATAACAATGTTTAAAACTTTGGCCAATGAATGTATAACTTTAGAAGATCTTTCTAGAAATTCTGGCAGTTTGTGATTTTGAGACACAAGTACAAAGTTATGACTTCTACAAGTATACATAATTTGTAATATAGAATTTTTTAGTTTTCATAGTTGCTAGAGTTTATTTTTTAATTAATTAGCTTGTGGACTCTTGATTTTCATTTCCAAGTGATGTGGTTACCCTTGGCATCCATCAAACTTTTATAAAATCTATTTTCAAATTGAATGGATCACCTTCTAGGTTGGAAAAATATCTATTGTCGCATTTTAATTTCTTTCAATTAAATCAAAACACCACAGGTTCTACACTAGGTATTGTAATCTAAATTCTTAATTCAAATCAATGGTATCAATAATTTTCACTCCTATATGTCTTATTACACATGGTCATCTTATCGAAGGTTGAAACTCGACACATGAGATCTCTTAGATTGTCTTCCTTTGAGATGCACATGGTCATAGATGGAAAAAAAAAAACTGAGTGGATGGATGAATCCTTCAAAACACTTGTGGAAGAGGCATTAAATAAACAAAATGAAGAAATGATCCAACATTTTTCACAAATGCTTGGAAAACAAGAGTCCAAGGTGAATTTTGATAGTCCAACTTTTTAGGAAAACATTGATGCAAATGATGTTGATGATTAGTTGTCCAAATTGGAGAGGTACTTATTTGTTAATAATTTCTCAAATATTTAATAGATAACCTCTTCCCTCCTCAAAGTTGATAATCATGTGAAGTTGACATGGGAGGTTCACTTAACAAGTAAAGAAACGCAAGAAGCTCAGGATGGACATGAATTTTCTATAATATTTGATGGAAATCCCAGATGGGAAGAATTTGTAGAGCATATAAAAGAATAATATTACCCTAAGGGTACCTATGAACATAAATATATGCAATGGAAATTACTCTGATAGAAGAAAGGCCAGTTAGTCTAGGAGTACATCAACATATTTCATGCTCTTGCTACAAATATTGCCATCAAAGACTCATCAAAACATTGAGTAATAAAGTATAAGAGTGTTCTTCATAGATATATTTAGACTAAAATAGTTTTATTGAATATATAAATATTTTCTAGTGCTTTCAAATATGCATCAAAATTGAGGAGAAGTTCAAACAAAAAGGGAGGAGGGAAAATCCAATGAGCCAAAAATTGAAAGGTGAAGGCAATAATACAATCAAAAAACAAATAGCCAAGGATCCATCTCCAAATTCACCAATAAAGAAGACATGGGGTGTAAAGAAAATAGGGCAAGAATCAAGTATGTGGTGTGAAGTCCATAAAAGTCCCTCCCATAACACTAAAGATTGTAGAACTATAAAGAATTTAATGATGGAAACCCTTGAAGAAGCTATT
The DNA here is from genome assembly GCA_028749045.1 of Cupressus sempervirens. Classification (NCBI taxonomy): domain Eukaryota; kingdom Viridiplantae; phylum Streptophyta; class Pinopsida; order Cupressales; family Cupressaceae; genus Cupressus; species Cupressus sempervirens. The sequence goes on along the minus strand of CM053786.1, from coordinate 292,711,895 downwards.
GAAATTAAGATGAAATATTTTGGAAAACAAAAGGAGGATTAAAAAAACCATTGAGGTTGATCTATATGCCACAGTGGTCACTACAAAGGTATTTTCTCATGATGATAAAGAGAGATTATTCCACTCACAAATGTGGGTAGGAGCAAAAGCATTGCATTTTATTGTTGATAGTGGTAGTCAAAAGAATTTGATATCTAGTGAGACTATAAAATATTGAATCTAAAGATAACATCACACCTGCAACCATCTTGTATGGGGTGGGTGAGCCAATATTGAGATATTCAAGTAAACAAGAAATATCATCTTTCATATTTCATCAAACCATTCAAAGATGAGGTGATTTGCGATGTACATCCTCTTGATGTGTGTGATATTTTGTTAGGGAAGCCATACATGTATCAATGTCATGGGGTGTATGAGTCTAAACTACAAAGTGTGACAATCAAATTAGGTCGACAAAAGTACCAAATTCTAGAAGTGAGTCTTGCACACCTGCATCTTTTATTAGTGCCAAACAACACAAAAGATTAATAGCCCAAACTAGTACATTTGTGTTATTAATGATTCATCTTGAGGAAAAAAATAAAAATTTGTGTAGTTCTCATTCCATGGTGTCCATCACCAAAAAACAACAAGGATAAATGAATTAGATTTTAACAAAATATCAAAATGTGTTTAAGTTACCAACAGGGTTACCCTCACATTGCCAAGTTAGACACTCTATTAATTTGATACCAGGAACATCATTTCCTACTTAGCCAATATATAGGTGGTCAATTTTAGAAAATTATGAGGTAAAAAGGTAGACATATGAATTTATTCAGAAAGGACATATCTGCCCAAGTGCATCTCCATGTGGTAGCTCAATTGTTCTTGCAAAGAAAAAAAGGGATACATGGAGGCTCTATATTGATTAAAAATCACTGAATAAAATCATTGTTAAAATTAGATATCCAATTCCTCAAATAGATGATCTCTAAGAACAACTTAAAGGGGCAAAATTCTTCACTAAAATTGACATGAAATCTGGGTGCCATCAAGTACCAATTGATCCAATAGATATATGAAAGACTACTTTTAAATCTAAAGAGGGACTTTTAAATCTGAAGAGGGACTATTTTAAATCTAAAGAGGGACTATAAGAAGTTAAAATGGGAAGCTCACTATAGTAAGGTTGTGGGTCATTTTGGTATAGATAAGACTGCTGCTATACTACAATGATATTTTTACTAACAAAAAATGAAAAATTATGTGATAGAATACATTCAAGCATGTACAACATGTGTTATTGCAAAGCCTAGAAATTGTAAGATATTTTTATATTTACTACTTCCTATTCTAGATAAATGTTGGCATTCAATTTCAATGGATTTTATGTCTGGTGTTCCTATCACTAAACATGGGCATGACTATGTATATGTTATAGCAGATACATTTTCAAAAATGACAATCTTGGTGGCCTATATAAATGTAATCTTTGCAAAAGAAACTACAACAGTCCTTTTGGAGCATGTTTGGGTTCATTCTGAGCTACTAAAAAGCATTATTTTAGATAGTGATAGTAGGTTTCTTAGTAAATTTTTGTCTTCATTATGGGAAATGATGGACACAAAATTAACAAAGTCTACTACATTCTATCCTCGAATAGATGGTTAAATAGAGGTTTTTAATCAAATGATTATTCAAATCATGTTTACGTATCACTCCAAACATCCTCATACATGGGATGAGATCATTCCATATGTACAACATAGCTACAATAGGGAAATTCATAGTTCAACTTGCCACACCCCATTTGAAATTGCCTCGAATGTCAACCCTTAGCACAAATAAATGTTTCTATCACAATTATGAAACCTAGCTTGGTATCATGCATGGAAAAAGAGAATGAAAAAGCAATGAAGTTCATTGATGAAATTCATCATTTGTAGTAGCAAGTTAATGGAATTCTGGAGAAAACCACTAAGAAGTATAAATAAAGGCATGATAATCATTGAACTCCTTCTAATTTTTAGGTTAGGGACAAGGTATGGTTCCATTTTCAAAAGGAGGGTAAAAGTACAAACATGTGTCACCCTTTTACAAAGGAAAAGGCTAACATAAAAAAAAGTGTTAAACTTCAACAATGAAAAATGTCATATTTTTGTTTTGAATTTTAAGTTGGTGTAAACTGATGAAATATGTATAAAATGATAAATTTTATGATGAAATTAAAACTTAAAATAGTATGTTTTTATGATTTTCAATGACATTTTATGGCAGTGTTAAAAATTGAGCAAATCAGGGGTTATAGTTCCCACCACAGAAATAACTATAAATAAATGTATTTTCATCTAAATTTGATGTATGTTTTTTATGACATATGTACCTAGAACTATCAAAAATAATTTTTTAAATGTATTGTATATTTTGTCTGTGATGACAATTTAAAGTTGAACTTTTCATAATTTAACAGTTTTTTGTTCCCACCATATTTTCCATAGTAAAGCTATGTTAACCATTACAAATGTTATATATTATTGAAGAGGACTCTCTCCTCTAGAAAAATTCACATTTTATAAATGTTTTCATTATCATCTACTAATTTTTATACTTTTCTGAATGTGCATCATGTTCAATGTTGAAATACCTACTTGCATTATTTTGCAATTATTATAATCAATATTGTGTCACCTATAAAATAAATTATATTGGCATAATTCTAACTACAAGTTCTCTCTAGTGGTATTTTTTTTGTTTGAAACCCTAATTTTGATGATGAAATTGGCCTTTGAAGTGTTAAGTTCTTCATAATTACAAAAAACATGAAAGAAAGTGCCACATTAGATGACACATAGAGAGTTCTGGTCAAATCCAATCCAATGATATCAATCGGATCAAGCAGTATCGGATCCAGTTGAATCTGTATAACCCAAAAGTCATCTGCACAAGGTCACATGACCAAGTGCCTTTAAAAAATAAAATAGGTTTTTTATTTGAAATATAAAGTTTTATTTTTTAATTTTTATATTTAATTCAATAAAATAGGTTTTTTATTTGAAATGTAAAGTTTTATTTTTTTAATTCTTATATTTAATTCAATAAAATAGGTTTTTTATTTTAAAGGTAAAGTTTTATTTTTAAATTGCTATATTTTATTCAATAAAATAACCTTTTATTTGAATTTGAATTTTTTTTTTTTAAATTATTATGTTTAATTCATAATTACATTTGTGATAGTAAAACAGTAAAGTTTTACATGAAATTTTATTGAAGAAATATTTAGAAATTAGATTTTTAAAGTTATTTTGTATTGAAATTGATTAATTAAATTTATTGTTTATTTAAAAATTATTAATTAGAATTTATTTAAATAATTATTAGAATGAATTTAGGTGTTTTAAAATATTATGAAAACTATTAAAATTATTAAATAGTTAAGTTATTTAATTTATTTAATATATTTAATAAATTGTTTAATCTAAATTTAGCAATGCCTTAATGCAACTACTTGTCTTAAGATATTGTAGTGTTACAAATAGTCAAATATAATAAGCTTCTAAATTTGAATTTTTTTTTGAATTGTCTATGATCTACTAGTATTTATGTAATTGAATTGGGAAATCTCTTGTATGCAGGTGATATCAAGCTCTCTATTCAGGTTTTTGTGTAATGGGGAATAAAGCAAAAAGAGCAAAAATATATGATTGAGTCAAAGATGACCAAAAGAAAGGATGGAAAAAATGTAATATAGCACCACCAATTGAAGATCTATTGATTAAAGTTGAAGAAGATCATGTTGAAATTCTAGGAAGTAGTAGGACATTTGGAAAATATGGTTTATTTTTAAAAAATTTGGTAGACATGGATGGAGACTCTCATTTTAGAGAAATTGAATCATTTGAACACATGATGCCTAAAAGTACAATTAAGCTATATTTGAAAAATATGTGGGAGGAATTTTTGAAAATAAATCTCTAATTAGTAAAGCACAATTATTTGTTAGATTATTTAGGAAAAGAAAAATGAGTCTTGTCCTAGGGTTGTTAGGTGTGAACAATAAGAAAATCTTAGAAGATAATGTGAAGGCAACAATAGTTTAGAATTTGAGAGATACATTAAATGCTATTGATAATAGAAGTCAAGTAGCTAATTTAATTGTTGCACGGAGAGCATTGCTGACTATGATTACAAAAAAGGACTTGTCACAAAAAAACTAAGTTTGAGCAATTTCTGAAATACTCAATCTATCTAGAAGAACTATTCAAAGATAATACATGAAACATAATCTACAAAATTTATCAACCATTATTTATGAAACATAATTCTAGGTCACAACTTTATAAGAGAAACCATAAAATACTAATCTATTAACCGTTTGATCTACATAATTTATGAAGCATAATATAGATAATCTATCAAGCACACATTATCTGCATTATATATGAACATCGGTCTTGATAAGAGTCCTAAAAGGATGTCTTAAGAGTAGACTCAATCATCAAATATCAATCCATCATAATTTTTTTAAGTATATCTTGACAACTAGTTCATACATACATTCTAGAAGAATGACTCAAGGGAGAATATGAAATCAAACATCATTCTATCATAATTTTCTATTCTTGATCATGTTGTATTTAGTTCATAAATTTGTGTTCATAAGGGTCCTAACAAGATGAACTAAGGGGATAATCTATAATCTAACATCAATTTCTATGAAAATGTATAAAGTCAGCCTAAAATGATGGCTTAAGGGGATAATTTAAAATCAAATATCAATCTAGATCATAATGTTCTTAGATAGGTCAAGTTTTCTAGTCCACTTAGAAATGTTTAGCAGGGTCTACAAATGATCAAAATACAATCTAGGAAGATGTAGAGGATGTTATCACAAGAAAAAATTTGAATATACCAAAATCTATTTTTTGGTATTTTCTATGTTCTAGTTTTTCAAAATTTTGGACGCCTCTCAGGAATTTCTAGGCCTCAATACTGCCAAGAATTTGTAACAATGATTAAACCTTTAACAACTAAATGTAGAAATTTAGAAGATCTTTCCTAAATTTTTGACTGTTCATTATTTCAAGTTATGAGTAGAAAGTTATGACTACAACAAGTAGATGTAATTTATAATATAGAATTTTGTAGTTTTCATAGTTGTCAGAGTTCATTTTATATTTAATTAGCTTTTGGACTCTTAATTTTTTTTTCCAAGAGATATTTGTGACCCTTAGGATCCATCAGACTTTTATAAACTTTATTTTTGAATTAAATTGATCACTTTTAGGCTTACAAAAATATTTATTGTTGCATTTAATTTCTTTCAATAAAATCGCAATACCATGGGTTCTACACTAGGTATTGTAATCTAAATTTTTAATTTAGATAAGTGGTATTAGAGCATTTTCACTCATGTATGTCCCATCACACATGGCCATCTTATCAATGGTTGGGATTGGGCACACGAGATCTCTCAGATTGTCTCCCTTTCAAATGCATACTGTCACAAATGGTGAAAAAACAACCTAGGGGGATGGATGAATCCTTCAAAACACTAGTGGAAGAGGTATTAAATAAACAACATAAAGAAATGATGCAAAAAAATTCATAGATGCTTGGAAAACAAAAGTCCAAGGCCAATCCAAGCATTTCAAAATTTGGCGAGTAAACTCCATTCAAGGTGCAGGTAAATTTTGATATTCTAACTTTTCAAGGAAAAATTGATGCAGATGATGTTGATGATTAGTTTTCCAAATTAGAGAGGTATGCTTGTGTTAATATTTTCTTAGATATTTAATATATAACCTTTTCACAACAACATTTGGGGTCAAATTATGATGATAATTTGTGACAATGGTATAATTTGAGGTGAATTTCTTTTCTTTTTTTGCAATTTTCCCCAATGCCATCATAATACCAATGTTGGCATCATAATTGTGATGTTGACATTATTATAAACAAAAAAAAGAAACATGACATTAATCATTCCCATTTGATCAATTCTAGAGAGCTATGTGTGAAAGATTGTGGAGAGCTCTGAACGAGGGTTTTAAAGAAGTTGTGAAAGAGTGTGGAGATCAATGTGAAGATCTAGGATTTTCTAATCATGCCTTTGCTCTGCATTTTTTTTTCCTTTCTTTTGCATTTTGGTTATGTGGTATTTTTCTTATAATGTATTCTCCCCATTATTTAGTTTTTCTATTGTCACTAAATTTAAATATCGTCCTCCCTATATGAGATCTTAAACTTAATAAAATGTTTTTTTTTATCCATGGCATCAAATGAGATTCACTATACTTTGTAATATTTGTGCCGTTGTACTTGGTCTACCCTTACTACATACATATTCTAGAATCTAAATAATAAAACAATAAAACTCACTCAACCTATGTTAATTGGATTACCTCAATATCTTGCAAAAAATTAATGTAGACTAAGAAAAATGGGCAAATTTTGCATGACATTTTACAAAAACATATCATAGAAGATATTTTTATAAAGAAAAAAATGATAATCCAATTAAATTGGTCCAATTGATGATTAGTTGGGTTGATTATAAATACATGTAGAACTATGATCAGATTAGGTACAAAAAATGAACAATCAGTTGTTCCTAGCTAGCAAATCAAATACAATTTTCCATGGTGATAAAATTGAATATACATATGCATCACTTAAATGCTAGGCATGAAGGGCATTCCCCAATTTATAAAGAATGGTTGGATATAGAGGCTCCATATGCTAGCCCAACAATGGAGGCCAAGGATATAACCATGCATCTATTGGCATAGTCTCCTTATGAGGATCCTAAGTATCTACTATTGCTATTAATTTGGGAATCACTATATGATCCAAAAAAAATTATGAAGTACTGAAGCTAGTAGTAACTTCTCCCATGTCTCCAAAACACGTAGCATAGGTTCAGAGTCACTTGGCTTCTAGGAATTTGTAGTAGCTATACTCACTACTAGAAGAATAATTTTAGTGAAGAGTTGAGTGCAAGGAGTTGAAGAAGTAAGTTATGCTTCTATGTAAATGACATAATCATAAGGGCCATTCCCTTGCAGAAGCCTCTGCTACAATGGCATTAACTCTAAATAATGTAAAGGATGTTGAAGTGGTTCCACACCTTGAAATAGTCATGTAAGAAATGGATACTTGGTATCATCACAGGGAGACTATGCCAATACTTGAAACAATCTTATAAGAAAATGCAAATGCAATACAAGGGTCAATGCAGCCAAAAAGTGGAAGTGTTTTTCCTTTTTTTGAAATATATTGTCAATTGAAGCCAAAATTTAAGTCATTTAGAGATTAAATATAAAAACCCTTTAGAAATAGAAATTGTAGTGCCCATAATATCCCTTTTTAATTCATCATTTATTTGTATACCCACCTGATAGATTTGTTTTTGCATGGATCTTTAAAAACCACTTTTGTAAAACATACGTTTCAAGACCATACCACACTCATGTACACACACCATAACTTGACACAACTAAATGAATTTTTGTGAATCCTTTTAAAGGAAGTTACCTAACATACCAAAGATTGATGAGAATAATTTTCTTTAAATATTTAATAAATAATTTTTTTATTGATTTTTAATTGAAAATTAAACTATTTTTTCTAGAACCTCTCATGTATAGACACCATAATTGAATCAAAATTTAACTTTTTTTTGAAACTTCAAAAGAAATGTGTGAAGATTGATGACATGAAAATTAATTTGAGAAATATGGAAAATTTAAAAAGTTATTAAAGTTTTAGTGAGTCTCACTATTTCATGTTTAAGAGACACTTTGCATTAATAAATAATGAAAAAAAAAAAGTGAATGAACTCATAACTCTATAAAAATTATATTTTTGAAATTAGAATAGTAAGACCTATAATGGGTTTTTGTTTTGTTAAAAAATTCAATGGGGAAGACCGTATAAAAATTACAACAATCCCAAAAAAATTCTATTAATTGCCTTAGTCAAAATTTGATACATAAAGGCATAGGCTTGGTCCCACCAAGCCTATGCCATGCCTTTCCCCAAGGAAAAACCCAATGCCAAAGGGAAATTATTGGCCATGTCATTAGAATCGGGAACTCAAATTTCTATTCAAAAATTGGGTGCTTGATTCTAATTTAGCCATTTTATGAATCAGGTACCCAATTATGTAAAAATTGGGTGCCTGATTTAGAATCAGGTGGCCAATTATTTAAATATCGGGTGCCTAATTTAGAATCGGGTACCCAATTGTTTAAAAATTGGGTGCCTAATTCTTAAGTACCCGCTAGGCCCTAGGAGATGACCCACAAAATACTTATCAATCATTACAATGATTAATTGACAGTTTCGAGCTAGAACAACAAATTTTAGTCACAATTATTATGTCTTCTTGTCATCTACAATTTACAAGCTATTGATTTGAATTAAAAATTGGTGCAAACATGGGATCAAAACAATGGAGAAAGAAGAAAAGAAAAGTTTTGACAAATGAGGAGATTCCAACAAACAAAGAGAATGAAGAACAGTGTCAATGAGAGAGAATATAATGAATTACAAATTTGAGCAATGTTTCAGAAGAGAAATACATTGAGGATACCATGATGGACAAAGAGGATAAAGAAAAGAACCCAATATAAGGAGATTTAGGTACACATTCTTATCAAACATTCAATACATGTATTTCTTTGAACCCTCAAGTTTCTTCTCATGATAAAATTGGTGATTTTGTAGAAGTAGGCTATGATTAAAATGATTTAGGTTTTCTTCATGAGAATATATTATCAAATGATTATGCACAACAAACTCTAGCGGAAATGCAAGCCCCAAAAGAGATACCAAGAAAAAATGAAAATGAGATTCAAATTCCAAATAACATTGAAAATAATAATGGTATGAATATAGACATGGAAACACCAAGTATTGAACAAACATGTTTGAATTTACTAAAGTATGTGAAAATAATTTTAATTTTTCTAAGGTTGTGTTAGATAATTTTCATGGATTGGTTTCATGGAGACAGATCAGTACACATGCTAATAGATTATATAAATATTTTTTTATAATAAGAAATTTGGGTTTCAATATCAATTGAAGTATGCAACTAATTAAAATGTCTAAAATGCAAAAAGTAATGAAAAGCTTAGGAATGTATGAAAAACCTAAGAATAAAAATGAGCCTTTAAAAAAAGTTGTATCCCTATTTCTAGTGTCTTTCATGTTATCAAAAAGAGAAGTTTCTCTAAAGATAAGAAAACAACACAACAAGCAGTAGCAACAACTTTAGTTAACTGATCAACTACTGATAAAATATTGATTAGGAACATAAGTGGATATCTTAATGTGAGTCATAGGACTTTAGAAAGAGTTGTGAAGAGAAGGGTTAACATTCACTATGATCCACCAAATGGTTTGTGGACTTCTAGTGCTAGACTCCAAAGATCTGATCTGAAACTTACTAGTGAAGTCAAAAGTTTGGTTAAAATTTTTGCATGATAATACAAGAGTATCACCTAATTCAAGAGATGTGGTTCAAAGATATTTTGAAAAGTGTAAACCATGGTATGTAAGGATAAACAAGGAAATAATCACATGTTGTAAAACTCAAGTTTTATTTTGTTACCATTATGATGTATTTTGATCTATACATAGTACCATGCTTAGTAAAAGAATGTTGTAGGAATGTGGTATAAAAATTCCACCTCAAACTATAAAGGATTTCATATTTGGTTTTTTTTGTAAGCAACCTAATGAACAATATTTTCTTTTCAATGCACTTCTTTCTGGTACATGAGATATGTGCACCAATCTTTCTTTGTTAGATTAATGTTTTCAAGAAAATTCTTTGACTACTTTTCGACAATAATTAGTTGATGTAAAAAGATTCAAAAATATTGAATGTCATTTAAAGGATGGGAAGATTCATAGAAGGTGTGATCTATTTATTGATAAAGTTAGTTGTCATTCATTTATAGATGAGTTTAAGAGTGCAATCATACCAAAATATGTTAAATGCTCTCAATATGCTAGAGGGATTGATGGGCAATTTTACATATGTAAGAATGCATTTCCAATTGGTACTATACTTCCAGTTGTTGACTTTGAAGAGAACTACACACTTGCACCACAAGATGAGGTACAAGCACAATATTCCATTTCAATGCAAGTAGTAATTTTTGTTCATATATTTTATAGGCACACACCTAATAGTACAAGGAAGGATTGAAAAATATTGAGACAGTACCATTTCTATTTGAGTGATAATAAAATTCATTCATCTGAGTATGTCCAATAATATTTCAAGGTTTTTTATGATAATTTAAGAGAGTAACAAATTCAAATGACACAACATTGGATATGGTTGGATAATTATATAAGACAATTAAAGAATTCTAAAATGTTCTATTGGTTTAGCAGGACACATAGGCAAACTAATATCGAACATGTGTGGTATTTTTTTGATACTAGACATGGTAAAGGAGAGGGTAAAAGCACAAACCTGTGTCACCTTTTATAAAGGAGAAGTGATATCAGAATTTAAAGTCTTCAACTTTAATGACATAAAAGTGGCATTTGTGCTTAGAATTTGAAGATGATGTAAACTAATGAAATGTGTAAAATTAGATGGAGTTTATGTTTGTAATTTTTTTGAAAAAAATTGAGTGAAAATTTTATCTATTTTTTAATTTTTAAAGTCTATTTTTCTATTTTTTTTAAATGCTGAAAATATAGAGTTTTTTTCCCGTCAAACAAATATATGAAAAATTTAATATTTTGGTCTGATTTTGGAATATGTTAGAGTTAACATGTATACCTAGTGTACAAAAAAAGAAAAATTAAAATTTGGCTAATATTTTTCAAATTATAATTGGTCAAAGTCAAAGTAATCAGAAATTGACAGTTTTTTTCTCCCGTAATTTTTTTCCATCAAATCTACATATTTTTTAAAACAAATTACATATTCTTGAAGAAGACTCTCTCCTCTAGTGAAGCATTAAAAAATAATAATTTTTTAACATGATTTACTATTTTTTTCTTATTTTTGAATAGACATCTTCCTAAATCTTAAAATACCTACTTGTACTATTTTCAAATTATAACATATTATCCATAATAAAAAAATTTTAAAAATTATATAATCATAATCTTGACTCTGAGACCTACAAAACTATATTTTTAGTTTTTTAAGAAACTTAAATTTAGTAAATCAAATTGGCCTTCAAAGTGAGAAGTTTGCAAAAGTTCTTATTTTTGCTTGTGTGGCTACCACCTATGATGCCACATAGGTAGTTCCGGTCAAAAATTTTTGGGCCGTAACAGTTTTAGCCGAAAGGGTTTCGGCCGAAAACCCCTGGCTTATAAAATTATCATCAATCACTTTTTGGCTATTTTGATGATATTTTGAGTCACTTGAAACATGGGGGTTATGGCCGAAACCATTTCGGCCAGACGTGTTTCGGTCGTAACCTTGCATGCCACATCGATGGAGATACTTGCCATGTATGTACGGCCGGAATTTGTTCGATCGTAACCATTACGGCTGAAACTATTTCAGCCATAACCCCTCCAAATATCACAAAAGGTGACACAGGTTTATGCTTTCACCCGAGAACATGATGGTGTTGGTGCATGCCTAGAGAGAGCTCTTTGAGGAGAGAAATTAAAATTTGAGCAAAAAGATAAATTAAAATATGTACATGAGATTTTGGAATGGTGTAAAAAATATTTATACACATGATCAAGTTAGAACTCTATAATTAGATGCTTCTTCTACCTAATTGAAGAAAAGAATATCCTTTCAAGATATGACTATGAGACAATTGACGGGTCAGATAAATAGCATTCATTTTGGATTTTGGATTCTAACACTTGGATTATATGGATTAGGGAGCTTGCTTATTTTTATCAAATTTATCTTGTAGGTGAACGAGAAAAATGCAAGAATATAGAATGGGTTGAAGATTTCCAACAAAAATTATTAGCACCTACTAAAACATATTTTCAAGATGATATAGTAAATGAAGTCCAAAATATTACATTTGTATCAGAAGACTATGGTCGTATTTCAGACCTCATACAACCTGGTATGCACAATTTAATCAAATTTTGTTGTGATCACGCTTCAACTTATATTATTTATTTATGTCCATGTCATTAATATAATTAAAGTACATGTCATTAATATTGACATACACATGTGATTAAAATATTTTTGTACTTTATCTTATCTTATAGGACATGCTTATGTTATTTTTGCACCTAATGATAATGATGAATACACTGACTATTGACTAGCTAGATGTGTGTAACCTAAGAAAAAATTGATATGTCATCAAGTAGATGATGATGGTTTTGAGTATCCAATTGGGTATGTCATTGTAGATGACACCTAGCTACATACATACCTAACAAGAAGAAATGATTTACCAACATTTGAAGAGTACCAATTATAAAAGAAGATTTTACACTATTCTCATTTGGTTGTGGAAAAAAATATCAAATTAGAAAGATACAAAGGGAGACCCACCCATACGGTATTTTGGACAATTTCAGTGGATGAGCATGAGACAATCATAGATGCATTGCAAAAGAGAGAGGATGCAAATGGTATAGTGGGATAACTAAAAAATCCACATATGTAAGTTTTTTCTTCATTGTGGTCTTTTTATATATGTACTTATATAATTTAAATGTATGTATGCATTGCCAATATCAAATTAGAGAGCTTATATATACCTCATATTCAAGTCTCAAGTACAACTTTTGCAAATTTAAATTTTTAAGGTGGATCCAAAATGAACATCTTGTGCAATTACACATAGTGAGTACATACATCACACGTATTTACATATTAAAAATAGGTCTTATTAGTTAATGTTTTTATTAACATTTTAAATTTAAAAAAAAAAAAAAAAAAATTGCAAGACATCATTTGAAGAAATGTGTTGAACCAAATTTTTATTTTGAAATCAAAACATGTTGGGGTCAAAGCACAAACCTTTGTCACCCTTTTGCAAATGAAAAGGCTAACAAAAGTATAATTGTTCACCTTCAATGATACAAAACTCATATTATTATTTAGAATTGCAAAATGAAGTAAACTAATGAAATGTGTAGAACATGATCAAGTTTAGGATTATAATTTTTGACAATTATTTGGAATAAGAATTGATATATTTTCATAATTTTTATAGACAATTTTTTAGTTACTGAAAAACACTAAAAATTAGGGGTCTAGTTCCCACCACAAAACTATATGAAAATAAACTTATTTCCCTTTGATCTTAGAGTACGTTATAGACAACATATATATCTAAAATGTTCAAAACTAAAATTTGGCTTTAGACTTATATTTTCACTTTTATAATAATTCTATTCTAACTAGAATAAAAATTACACATTCTAGAAGAGCGCTCTCTCTTCTAGAATGTCATATAATTTTTAATTTTTAAAATATGATTCAATTTTTTTTTCTTTCTCAAAATTTACATAGTTTCAAGTGTCAAAATATGTGCTTGTAGAATTTTTTAATTATAATTTAGTATATCTAATTTAAATACCATAAACTCTATATTAGAATATTCTTGACTTTGAGCTCTACAAAATCATTTTTATAAGTTATTACAAATATATCATAAAAAATAGTATGATTTTTTGAAACGTTAGTTTTCTGAAATAATTATATTTCTTTACTAATTAGATACAAACTAGTATAAAACATACATTTAATAGACATTTCCAATTGGAAAAGTGTGATATCATATATAACTTAGCTAGAATGAATTTATCTAGATCACACATTTGAAAAAAAATGATTTTTAGATAGAAATACTGAAATTCTATCGTTTTGATAAGTTAGCCTGAAAGGTGACACAACTTTATACTTTTACTTGTAAACATTTAAAATTAGGAGTTCTCTTCTATTTGTTTCCTTCAAATTGTGCTACATATATATGACTTCAATTTTTTAAATAATATATGCATTTAGTTGTGTAAACTATAGGAGTTCACCTTTATTTGAAAGTTAAAGGTGTGCAATTGATATTATATTCTTTGTCAACTCAAGTAATGACCTCTTATATTTTTCCATTACTTTTACATTCAAACATGTTTAAATTAATGTTCCTATATTTAATTAAAATTATTAAAATTATTGTTCATGTACCATATACTAAAAAAATGTGTCAAAACATGAATAAAATATGTCACAAGAAAGAAAACGGTTCATACTTAAAACATGATAACATAATAATCTATCCTGAAAAAATTAGCATGATAAAAAGTCATAAGAATATATAACATGGTCTAACATGTCATAACATGATCTATGAACTATGTGTGTGTGTGTGTGTGTGTGTGTGTGTGTGTGTGTGTGTGTGTGTGTGTGTGTGTGTGTGTGCGTGTGTGTGTGTGTGTGTAAATACATATAGATATACATATGTATATGTATATATATATATATATATATATATATATATATATATATATATCTTTATCTATATAGATATAGATATACATATGTATATGTATATATATATATATATCTAATATATATATATACATATATAAATACATATATATATACATATATAAATACATATATATATATATATATATATATATATATATATATAAATACATATATATATATATATATATAAATACATATATATATATATATATATATATATATACATATATATATATATATATATATAAATACATACATATATATATATATATATATATATATATATGTATTTATATATATATATATATATATATATATATATATATATATACACACACACACACACACACACACACACATATGTATATATATGTATATACATATACATATACATATGCATATATGTATGTATATACATATGTATATGTATATATATCTAATATATATAGATATATATACATATACATATGTATATATATGTATGTATATGTGTGTGTGTGTGTGTGTGTGTGTGTGTGTGTGTGCAGTTAACTTTCCTAATGCAAAGTGTATCAAAATAGACAATATGTGTCATAAAAACACAATCTAAAGGTGCCAAAAGACCTTATCTATTTGATTTGCAGTCCCCTATACTCCATATGAAGAGAACTTAGATGGATCATCCTGTGTAACATGATGTGTCTCATCATGTGGAGCATCACATGTCACATTGTGAGAATACAATATCTACATGCTTAATTGAAATGGGTTTCAAAATTTATCTTGCAAATAAATTAAAATATTTAGTACTTATTTAAACTAATACCACGTGAGATAGGTATCCCTCTATAATAGGAGGAGGTGCACCATCAAAGCTACCAATCATGGTTGTGGTAAGGTCACATAATAGAGTACATAAATTTTAAAAATTTGATCAAGATCCTAATGAACTATTTATAAATCAAAATACTAACCTAAAAGGATGATGTCTCTACCTCCATCTCGCTTAGTCCTATATTCCTAGAAATACTTATGGCAACATAGTCCTCAAATCATGGATACATAAACCTCTAGTCAAAATTATATATATACATGAATTAAAAAGTAAGAAAATTTAAAAGTACATAATTTACACTATTTTTTTTGAAATAAAAACATATATATCATATCTAAGTAGCAACCAGTGTCACATATGTGTCTAGAGATATGCTACCATGATGATCATCGACATGTTTGAAATTGTGAAAAGATGAAGGACCCAAAAATGATTCCTCTCCTATTTGTAAAACCAAAATACATTATTATACATGAATCAAAGTTGAAAATAACTTAATAATGTGTACATAAAAATAGTATAAATTATTTTTCTTAAAAGGTTGATACCATAGGTATTTGAGGTTGTATCTCGATGGTTGATGGATCAAGACCTATACAAGCATCATACTGTGTAACATTGACAATCCCTACAAGATCAAATAAAAAGAATATGTGAGAACATGTTATTAAATTTGAGTTCCAATGTACATTATTTACAATTTAATTTAAATTGCATACTGTATGAGGGATGCCAATATCTAAAGATCTCACAAAAAGACTATACTATCTCCTAGGATGAATAGTATCATCCATCCTCTATTAATTGAAAATAAACATACATTAATATGGTTAGTACAATTGTGCATATATGTAGAAAGTAAATAATATCGTACTTTATAAAATTTAATTAAATTTTTACTTTCAACTCCTGAGTCCCTCTTAATAAAGAACATCAACAATGGATGACACATAAATATTATCACTACCAAGACCATGAGAAGTGTATGCCTCATCATCAAAATCAATGCCCTTGGATCCATGGTCATCCTATGCCGTATCGGCATCAGTTTGGGGGACTCTTGATATACCTCCATAACTAGTACAAATGTGTCCAAGTGGACAAATATCTATCACCTCCATCCATTGGTCTACTACAATGCCAAAAAGGGCACTCAATGAAGTAAGAGCAAATGAAATTGCTCAATGATGGAGTGGCACTAGGACAACTAGTGTAGGAAGAGGAATAAGAGGCTAAGGATGTCTGTGATTCCTCATATTATAATTGAGCTTTTCCCTAGGACTATCTTGTGGCATCCCTCCAACAACCTTGTGAGATGTTGTAGTATCAAAATAATTGGGTTTCAAACCCAATTTGAAATTAGCTGATAGTTTTCTAAAAAAGTACATGGGAACCTCATGATTAGTGTGTGGTGGATAGTCAACTACCATCCACTACTGCACCCTAAAGTATTATGATATATGAGGATGTGTGCACCATGTAATATATATATAAGGCTTCTTCTCTCTTATCTCAAGACCCATCTTTGGGTTTATAAAATATTTTTAAAATGTCCTCTTTGTAATTTCACTGATGAACCTCTCTATAAGATAGGCCATCAAAGTAGAAGGAACATACATTTTTCTTCCATAATTTGAAGCTATCTATGTCATTGTCTAAATTCTCAATAGAGTATACAATGCCTTGCATTCTATCTACAAGGTGAAGTAGGGAGAGGTGAAGCTATCAATGTCATGTAATGGGTTGAAGGGGGTCATAGGTCAACCTATGACCCCCTTTGACCCATTTGAATGATTCTAATATGTATCTAGGGGTCCTAAACCTTTAGGGACATATGTTGTCATGTAATGGGTCGAAAGGGGTCATAGGTCAACCTTTGAAACCCTTTGACCCATTTGAATGATTCTAATATGTCCCTAGGGGTCCTCGGACCTCTAGGGACATATGTCATCATGTAATGGGTTGAAGGAGGTC
This sequence comes from Cupressus sempervirens, assembly GCA_028749045.1. Classification (NCBI taxonomy): domain Eukaryota; kingdom Viridiplantae; phylum Streptophyta; class Pinopsida; order Cupressales; family Cupressaceae; genus Cupressus; species Cupressus sempervirens. The sequence goes on along the minus strand of CM053786.1, from coordinate 292,694,658 downwards.
ATAGTTCAACCAATGACCCCAATTCATCCATTTGAATGATTCTAATATGTCACTAGTGGTCCTAAGACCCCTAGGGACATATTTCATCATGTAATGGGTCGAAGGGGGTTATAGGTCAACCTATGACCACCTTTGACATATTTGAACGATTTTAATATGTCCCTAGGGGTTGTAGGACCCCTAGGGACATATGTCATCATGTAATGGGTCGAAGGGGGTCATAGGTCAACCTATGACTCCCTTTGACCCATAAGAAGGATTATATTATGGCCCTAGGGGTCCTAGGATGAATAGGGACATTTCTCATTATGAAATGCATTGAAGAGGGCCATAGGTCAACCTATGACCCTCTTTGACCCATAAGAAAGATTCTATTATGTCCCTAGGGGTCCTAAGACTACTAGGGACATATGTCATAATGTAATGGGTCGAAGGGGGTCATAGGTTGACCCATAAGAATGAAAGTATTATGTCCCTAAGGGTCCTATGACCACTAAGGACATATGTTATCATTTAATGGGTCAAAGGGTGTCATAGGTCAACCTATGACACCCTTTGACCCATTTGAACGATTCTAATATTCCCCTAGGGGTCATACGAACCCTAGGGGCATATGCCATCATGTAATGGGTTGAAGGGGGTCATAGGTTCCTTTGACCCATAAGAAGAATTATATTATGTCCCTAGGGGTCCTAGGACCCGATGACCCCCTTTGACCCATAAGAATGATACTATTATGTCCCTACCAGTCCTAGGACACCTAGGGACATATGTCATCATTTAATAGGTGAAAGGGGGTCATAGGTCAACCTATGACCCTCTTTGACACATTTGAATGATTCTATTATGTCCCTATAGGTCCTATCACCCTTAGGGACATATGTCATTATTTAATAGCTCGAAAGGGGTCATAAGTCAACCTATGACCCCCTTTCACCCATAAAAATGATTATAATATGTCCTTAGGGCTCCTAGGACCCCTAGGGACATATTTCATCATGTAATGGGTCGTAGGGGGTCATAGGTCAACCTATGAGTGCCTTGGACCCATTTGAAGGATTCTATTATGTCCCTAGGGGTCCTAGGACGCCTAGGCACATATGTCATTATGTAATGGGTCAAAGGTCCTTTGACCCATAAGAATGATTCTATTATGTCCCTAGAGTTCCTATGACCCCTAAGGACATATGTCATCATGTAATGGGTCGAAGGGGGTCATAAGTAAAACTATGACTGCCTTTGACCCACAAAAATGATTCTAATGTGTCCCTAGGGGTCCTAGGACCCCTAGGGACATATGTCATGAAGTAATGGATCAAAGCGAGTCATAGGTCAACCTATGACACCCTTTGATCCATAAGAAAGATTCTAATATGTTGCTAAGGGTCCTAGGACCCCTAGGGACATATGTCATCATGTCATAAATCGAAGGGGGTCATAGGTTGACCTATGACCCTCTTTTACCCATAAGAAGGATTCTAGTATGTCCCTAGGGGTCATAGGACCCCTAGGGTCATATGTCATCATTTAATGGTTCGAAGGAGGTCACAGGTCAACCTATGACCCCCTTTAACCATTAAGAACAATTCTAGTATGTCCCTAAGGGTCCTAGGAATCCTAGGGATATATGTCATCATGTAATGTGTCGAACGGGGTCATAGGTCAACCTGTGACTCCCTTTGACCCATTTGAATGACTCTAAAATGTCCCTAGGGGTCCTAGGACCCCTAGGGACATATGCCATCATGTAATGGGTTGAAGGGGGTCATATGTCAACTTATGACTCCCTTTGACCCATAAGAAGGATTCTATTATGTCCCTATGGGTCATAGGACCCCTAGGGACATATGTCATCAATTAATGGTTCGAAAGGGGTCATAGGTCAACCTATGACCCCCTTTGACCCATAGAAATGATTATATTATGTCCCAAGGGGTCCTAGGACCCCTAGGGATGAATGTTTTCATTTAATGGATTGAAATGTGTCATAAGGTAGGTCACCATATGACCCCCTTCAACTCATAAGAATGATTCTAATATCTCCCTACAGGTCCTATGATGCCTAGGGACATATGTCATCATATAATGGGTCAAACGGGGTCATAGGTCAACCTAATACCTCCTATTACTCATGCCATCATTTAATAGGTCAAAGGGGGTCACAGGTCAACTTATGAGCCCCTTTGACCCATAAGAACAATTGTAATATGTCCCTAGTGGTCCCAGGGCCAATAGGGACATATGTCATCATGTAATGGGTTGAAAGGGGTCATAGGTCAATCTATGAACCTCTTTGACCCATAAGAACAATTCTAATATCTCCTTGGGGGTCATATGACCCCTAGGAACATATGTCATCATGTAATGGGTCAAAGGGTGTCATAGGTAAACCTATGACCCCCTTTGATCCATAAGAATGATTCTATAATCTCTTTAGTGTTACTAGGACCCCTAGGGACCTATGTCATCATGTTATGCATGAAAGGGGGTCAGAGGTCAACCTGTGACCCCCATTGACTCATTTGAATAATTTTAATATGTCCCTAGGGGTCCTAAGAACCCTAGGGACATATGTTGTAATGTAATGCGTTGAAGGGGGTCATAGGTGAACCTATGATGCCCTTTGACCCATTTGAATCATTCTATTATGTCCTTAGGGGTCCTGGGACCTCTGGGGACATGTTAGAATAATTTTTATGTATCAAAGGGGGTCATAGGGTGACCTATGATCCCCTTTGAACCATTTGAATGATTCTAATATATCCCTAGGGGTCCTAGGACCACTAGGGACATATGTCATCATGTAATGGGTTGAAAGTTGTCATAGGTCAACCTATGACCCCCTTTGATACATTTGAACGATTCTAATATGTCCCTAGGGGTCCTAGGACCCCTAGGGACATATGTTTTCATGCAATGACTCATAAGAATCATTCTATTATGTGCCTAGGGGTCCTAAGAGCCCTAGGGATATATGTCGTCATTTAATACGTTGAAGGGGGTGATAGGTCAACCTATGACCCCCTTTGACCCATAAGAATGATTATATGATGTCCCTAGAGGTCCAAGGACCCCTAGGGTCATATGTCATCTTTTAATGGGTCAAAGGGGGTCATAGGTCAACCTATGAGCCCCTTTGACCCATAAGAATGATGCTAATATGTCCCTAGGGGTCTGAGGACCCCTAGGGACATATGCCATCATGTAATGGGTCAAAGGGGGTCATAGGTCAACCTATGACCCCCTTTGACCCATAACAATAATTCTAGTATGTACCTAGGGGTCATATGACCCCTAGAGAAATATGTCATCATGTAATGGGTCAAAGGGGGTCATAGGTCAACCTATGACCCCCTTTGACCCATAAGAATAATTCTATTATCTCCTTAAGGTTACTAAGACCCGTAGGGATGTATGTCATCAATTATGGGTCAAAAGGGTTGATAGGTCAACCTATGACCACCATTGACCCATTTGAATGATTCTAATATGTCCCTAGGGGTCCTACGAACCATAGAGACATATGTCGTAATGTAATGGGTCGAAGGGGGTCATAGGTCAACCTATGACGTCCTTTGACCCATTTGAATCATTCTATTATGTCCCTAGGTGTCCTAGGACCCCTAGGGACATATGTCATCATGTAATGGGTCGAAAGCTATGATAGGTCAACCTATGACCCCCTTTGAATCATTTGAATGATTCTAATATTTTCCTAAGGGTCTTAGGACCCCTAGGGACATATGTCATCATGTAATGACCCATAAGAATGATTCTATTATGTCCATAGGGGTCCTATGATCTCTAGGGATATATGTCATCATTTAATGGGTTGAAGGAGCTGATAGCTCAACCTATGACCTCCTTTGACCCATTTGAACGATCCTAATATGTCCCTACTGATCCTAGGACCCCTAGAGACATATGTTGTCATGTAATGGGGCGAAGCATGTCATAGCTCAACCTATGACCCCCTTTGATCCATAAAAAATGATTCTATAATGCCCCTAGGGGTCCGGACATATGTCGTCATTTCGTGGGTCAATGGGGCTCATAGGTACACCTATGACCCCCTTTGGCCCATTTGAATGATTATATCATGTCCCTAGGGGTCTTAGGACACCTAGGCTCATATGTCGTCATGTAATGGGTCAAAGGGCATCATAGTTCAACGTATGACCCTGTTTGACCCATAAGAATGATTCTAATATGTCCCTAGTGTTCCTAGGACCCCAAGGGACATATGCCATCATGTAATGGGTCCAAAGGGGTCAATGGTAAACCTATCAGACCCTTTGAGCCATAAGAACAATTCGATTATGTCTCTATGGGTCCTAGGACCCATAGGGATATATGTCATCATGTAATGTTTTGAAGGGGGTCGTAGGTCGAACTATCACCCCCTTTGGCCCATAAAAATTATTCTAATAGGTCCCTAGGGGCCCTAGGAAACCTTGGGACATATATCATCATGTAATGGATCATAGGTGGTCATAGGTCAACGTATGAACCCCTTTGACCCATTTAAAATTTTCTAATGTCCCTAGGGGTCCTACGACCGCTAGGGACATATGTCATCATGTAATGGGTCGAAGGGGCTCATAGGTCAACCTATGACCCCCTTTGACCCATAAGAAAGACTCTATTATGTAGTTAGTGGTCCTAAGACACCTAAGGACATATGTCATCATTGATTGGGTTGAAGGGGGTTATAGGTCAATGTATGACCCCCTTTGACCCATCAAAACAATTTTAATATGTCCCTTGGAGTCCTAAGAACCCTAGGGACATATGTCATCATGTAATGGATTGAAAGTTGACCTATCACCCCCTTTGACTCATTTGAATGATTCTAATATGTCCTTAGGGGTCCTAGGACCCCTACCGACATATGTCATCATGTAATGGGTCAAAGGGTGTCATAGGTCAACCTATGACCCACTTTGACCCATAAGAAGGATTCTATTATGTCCCTAGGTGTGCTAAGACACCTAGGGACATATGTCATCATTTATTGGGTCGAAAAGTGTCATAGGTCAACCTATGACCCCCTTTGACCCATCTGAATGATTCTAATATGTCCCTAAGGGTCTTAGGACCCCTAGGGACATATGTCATCATGTAATGGGTCGAAGGGGGTCATAGGTCAACCTATGACCCCATTTGACCTATAAGAACGATTCTATTATGACCCTAGGAGCCCTAGAACCCCAAGGATATATGTCATCATTTAATGGGTCGAAGGAGGTGATAGGTCAACCTATGACCCCCTTTGAACCATAAGAACGATTTTAATATGTCCCTAGGTATCCTAGGAACCCTAGGGACATCTGTCATCATGTAATGGGTCGAAGGACCTTCGACCCATAAGAATGATTATACTATCTCCCTAGGGGTCATAGGACCCCGAGGGACATATGTCATCATGTAATGGGTCGAAGGGGGTCTTACGTCAACCTATGTCACCCTTTGACCCATAAGAATGATTCCATTATGTCCCTAGGGGTCCTAGGACCTGTAGAGACATATGTCATTATGTAATATGTCGAAGGGAGTCATAGTTCAAACTATGACCCCCTTTGACCAATAAGAACGATTATAATATGTCCCTAGGGGTCCTAGGAACCCTAGCGACATATGTCTTCATGTAATGGGTTAAAGGGACCTATTTCACCTTTTGACCCATCTAAATGATTATAATATGTTCAAAGGGTTCTTAGAACCCCTTGGGATAGATATCATCATGTAATGGGTCGAACAGGGTCATAGGTCAACCTATTACCCCCTTTTACTAATAAGAAAGTTTTTGTTATGTCCCTAGGGGTCCTAGGACCCCTAGGGATATATGTCATCATTTATTGGGTCGAAGGGGGTCATAGGTCAACCTATGACCCCCTTTGACCTATTTGAATGATTCTACTATTTCCATAAGGGTCCTAGGACACCTAAGGACATACATCATCATTTAATGGGTCGAAGGGGGTCATATGTCAACCTTTGACACCCTTTGACCCTCAAAAATGATTCTATCATGTTCCTAGGCATCCTAAGACCCCTAGGGACATATGTCATCATGTAATGGGTCGAGTGGGGTCATAGGTCAACCTATGACCCTCTTTGACAGATTTGAACAATTCTAATACGTCCCTATGGGTCCTAGGACCCCTAGCGACATATGTCATCATGTAATGAATAGAAGTTAGAACCATAAGAATGATTCTAATATGTCCCTAGTGGTGCTAGGACTCTTAGGGATATATGTCATCATTTAATGGGTCGAAGGGGGTCATAGGTCAACCTATGACCCCCTTTCACCCATAAGAACGAATCTATTATGTCCCTTGGGGTCCAAACCTATGACACCCTTACACCTAGAAGAACGATTCTATTATGTCCCTAGAGGTCCTAGGACCCCTAGGGACATATTTCATGAATTATTGGTTCGAAGGCAGTCATAGGTCACCCTATGACCCCCTTTGTTCCATAAGAACGATTCTAATATGTCCCTTTGGGTGCTAAGAACCCTAGAAAAATATGTCATCATGTAATGGGTCAAACGGGGTCATAGGTCAACCTATGACCCCCTTTGACCCATAACAACAATTCAAATATCTCCCTAGGAGTCCTAGGACCCCGAGGGACATATTTCGTCATGTAATGTATCGAAGGGGGTCATAAGGTCACCGATGACCCCCTTCAACCCATGATTTATGTCTCTATGAGCCCTAGGGACTTATTAGAATCATTCTTATGGGTCGAATGGGGTCATAGGGTGACCTATGACCCCTTTCGACCCATTAAATGATGACATTTATCCCTAAGGCACCTAGGACCCCTAGGGAGATATTAGAATTGTTCTTATGATTAGAAGTGCGACATAGGTTGACCTATAAATCGCTACAATACATTACATGACTACATTTGTTCCTAGGGGACCTAAGACCCCTAAGGACTTATTACAATGCTTCATATGGGTTAAAGGGGATCATAGCTTAGCCTATGATGCCCTTTCACCCATCTGAAAGATTCTAATATGTTCCTAGGGGTCCTAGGATGCCTAGGGACATATGTCATTATGTAATGCGTCGAAGGGAGTCATAGGTAAATTTATGACCCCCTTTGACCCATAAGAAACATTCTATTATGTCCCTAAGGCTCCTAGGACTCCTAGGGACATATGTCATCATGTAACTGGTCGAAGGGGGTCATAGGTGAACAAATGACCCCCTTTGACCCATTTGAAGGATTTTATTATGTCCATATGTCGTGATGTAATGAGTGAAAAGTCCTTTGACCTATAAGAATGATTCTATTATGTCCCTAGGGGTCCTAAGACCCCTACGGACATATGTCATCATGTAATGGGTCGAAGGGGGTCATAAGTCAACCTACGGCCACCTTTGACCCATAAAAATGATTCTAATATGTACCTAGGGGTCCTAAGAACCCTAGCGACATATGTCATCATGTAATGTGATGAAGGGGGTCATACGTCAACCTATGACCCCCGTTGACCCATTTGAACGATTTTAGTATGTCCCTAGGGGTCCTAGGAACCCTAGGGACATATGTCATCATGTAATGGATAAAAGGGAGTCATAGGTCAACCTATGACCCCCTTTGACCCATAAGAAAGATTCTATTATGTCCCTAGGGGTCATACGACCCCTAGGGACATATGTCATCATTTAAGGGTACGAAGGGGGTCACATGTCTACCTATGACTCCCATTGAACCGTAAGAACGATTATAATATGTCCCTAAAGATATATGTCAATATTTAATGGGTCGAAGGGAGCCAGAGGTCAACCTATGACCCCTTTGACCCATAAGAATTATTGTAAGATGTACCTAGGGGTCCTCAAAACCCTAGGACATATGTCATCATGTAATGTGTCGAAGGAGGTCATACGTCAACCCTATGACCCCCTTTGACCCATTTGAGCGATTCTAATATGTCCCTAGGGGTCCTAGGACCCCTACGGACATATGTCATCATGTAATGGGTCGAAGGGGGTCATAGGTCAATTTATGACCCCCTTTTACCCATAAGAAGGATTCTAATATGTCCCTAGGGGTCATAGGACCCCTAGGTACATATGTCATCATTTAATGGTTCGAACGGTGTGTCAAGTCAACCTGTGACCCCCTTTCACCCATAAGAACAATTCTAGTATATCCCTAGGGGTCCTAAGAACCCTAGGGACATGTCATCATGTAATGTGTCGAAGGGGGTCATAGGTCAACCTGTGACCCCATTTTTCCCATTTCAATGATTCTAATATGTTCCTAAGGGTTCTAGGACCCCTAGGGACATATGTCATCATGTAATGAGTCAAAGGGGGTCATAGGTCAACCTATGATCCCCTTTGACCTATAAGAAGGATTCAATTATGTCCCTAGGGGTCATAGGACCCCTAGAGTCATATGTCATCATTTAATAGTTCGAAGGGGGTCATAGCTCAACCTATGACCCCCTTTGACCCATAAGAACGATTCTAATATGTCTTGAGGGGTCTTAGGACCCCTTGTAACATGTGTAATCATGTAATGGGTCGAAGGGGGTTATACGTCAACCTATGACCTCTTTGACCCATAAAAATGATTCTATTATGTCCCTAGGGTTCCTAGGACCCCTAGGGATAATCGTCATCATTTAATGCATTGAAGGGGATCATAGGGTAGGTCACCAAATGACTCGCTTCAACTCATAAGAACAATTCTAATATGTCCCTAGGGGTCCTATGATGCCTAGGGACATATGTCGTCATGTAATGGGTCAAATGGGGTTATAGGTCAACCTAATACCCCTTATTACTCATAAGAATGATTGTATTATGTCGCTAGGGGTCCGAGGACTATTAGGGTCATATGTCATCATTTAATGGGTCAAAGGGGGTCATAAGTCAACCTATGAGCCCCTTTGACCAATAAGAACAATTCTAATATGTCCCTAGGGGTCCTAAGGCCAATAAGGACATATGTTGTCATGTAATGGGCCATAAGAACAATTATAATATGTCCCTAAGGGTCATATGACCCCTAGGGACATATGTCATCATGTAATGGGTCACCTTTGAACTATACGAATGATTCTATTATCTCCTTAGTTTTACTAGAACCCCTGAGGATGTATGTCATCATGTAATGGGTCGAAGGTTGTCATAGGTCAACCTATTACCCCATTTGATTCATTTGAACGATTCTAATATGTCCCTAGAGGTCGTAGGACCCCTAGAGACATATGTTGTCATGTAATGACCCATAAGAATGATTCTATTATGTTCCTAGGGGTCCTAGGATCCCTAGGGATATATGTTGTCATTTAATGGGTCGAAGGGGGTGATACGTCAACCTATGACCCCTTTTGACCAATTTGAACAATCTTAATATGTCCCTATGGGTCGTAGGAAACCTAAGGACATATGTCGTCATGTAATGGGTCGAAGCGTGTCATAGTTCAACCTATGACCCCCTTTGACCTATAAGAACAATTCTATGATGTCTCTATGCATTCGACGACCCCTAGGGTTATATGTCATCATTTAATGTGTCAAACGGGACCATAGGTCAACCTATGAGCCCCTTTGACCCATAAGAACGATTTTAATATGTCCCTGGGGGTTTGAGGACCCCTAGCGACATATGTCATCATGTAATGGGTCGAAGGGGGTCATAGCTAACCCTATGACCCCCTTTGACTCATAAGAACAGTTCCATCATGTACCTAAGGGTCATATGACCCCTAGGGACATATGTCATCATGTAATGGGTCGAAGGGGTCCATAGCGTTACCCATAAGAATGATTCTATTATGTCCTTAGGGTTACTAAGACACCTAGGGATGTATGTCATCATGCTCTACATCAATCAGGGTCATAGGTCAAACTATAACCCCTATTGACTCATTTGAACGATTCTAATATGTCCCTAGGGGTCCTAGGAACCCTAGGGACAAATGTCATAACATAATGGGTCGAAGGGGGCCATTGGTCAACCTATCACGCCCTTTGACCCATTTGAATGAATCTATTATGTCTCAAGGGGTCTTAGGACACGTAGGGACATATGTCGACATGTAATGGGTCAAAGGCTATCATAGGTCAACCTATAACCCCCTTTGATTCATTTGAACAATTCTAATATGTCCCTAGGGGTCCTAGGATCCCTAGGGAAATATATCATCATATAATGAATCATAGGAATTATTCTATTATTTCCCTAGGGGTCCTCTGAGCCCTAAGGATATATGTCATCATTTAATGGATCGAAGAGGGTGATAGGTCAACCTATGACCCCCTTTGACCCATTTGAATGATCATAATATGTCCCTAGGAGTCCCAGTACTCATCGGGACATATGTGATCAAGTAATGGGTCAAAGGGAGACATAAGTCAACATATGACCCACTTTGACCCATAAGAATGATTCTAATATGTCTCAAAGGGTCCTAGGACCCCTAGGGAGATATGTCATCATTTAATGGGTTGAAGGGGGTCACAGGTCAACCTAGGAGCCCTTTTGAGCCATAAAATTGATTCTAAGATGTACCTATAGGTCCTAGGAATCCTAGAGACATATGTCATCATGTAATGTGTCGAAGAGGGTCATACGTCAACTTATGACCCCTTTTGACCCATTTGAATGATTCTAATATGTCCCTAGGGCTCCTATGACCCATAGGGACATATGTCATCATGTAATGGGTCGAAGGGGGTCATAGGTCACCCTATGACCCCCATTGACCCATAAGAAGGATTCTATTATGTCCTTAGAAGTCATAGGACCCGTGGGGACATATGTCATCATTTAAGAGTTTGAAAGGTGTCACATGTCAACCTATAATCCCCTTTGACCCATAAGAACGATTCTAATATGTCCCTAGGGGTCCTAGGACCCCTAGGGACATATGTCATCATGTAATAGGTCAAAGGAGGTCATAGGTCAACCTATGACCCCCTTTGACCTATAAGAATGATTCCATTATGTCCCTAGGGCTCCTATGACCCGTAGGGACATATGTCATCATGTAATGTGTCGAAGGGGGTCACATCTCAAACAATGACCCCATTTAACCAATAAGAATGATTATAATATGTCCCTAGGGGTCCTAGGAACCCTAGGGACATATGTCGTCATGTAATGGCTCGAAGGGACCTATAACACCTTTTGACCCATTTTAATGATTTTGATATGTCCACAGGTGTCCTAGGACCCCTTGGGACAGATGTCATCATGTAATGGGTCGAACGGTGTCATAGGTCAACATATTACCCACTTTGACCAATAAGAAGGATTCTATTATATCCCTAGGGGTCCTAGGACACCTAGGGGCATATGTCATCATTTACTGGGTCGAAGGAGGTCATAGGTCAACCTATGACCCCCTTTGACCTATTTGAACGATTCTACTATGTCCCTAAGTCTCCTAGGACCTCTTGGGACATATGTCATCATTTAATGAGTTGAAGGGGGTCATATGTCAACCTATGAGACCCTTTGACCCTCAAGAATGATTATATCATATCCCTAAGGGTCGAGAGGGGTCATAGGTCAACCTATGACCCTCTTTGACCCATTTTAATGATTACAATATGTTCCTATGGGTCCTAGGACCCCTAACGAGATATGTCATCATGTAATGGGTCGAAGTTAGACCCATAAGAATGATTTTAATATGTCCCTAGGGGTCCAAGGACCCTTAGAACTATATGTCATCATTTAATGGATCGAAGGGGGTCATGGGTCCACCTATGACCCCCTTTGACCCATAAGAGTGATTCTATTATGTCCCTAGGGGTCCCAACCTATGATCCCCTTTGACCCATAAGAACGATTCTAATATGTCCATTGGGGTGCTAGGACCCCTAGGGAATTATGTCATCATGTAATTGGTTGAAGGGGGTCATAGGTCAACCTATGACCTCCTTTGACCCATAAGAACAATTCTAATATGTCTGTAGGAGTCCTAGGACCCCAAAGGACATATGTCGACATATAACTGATCGAAGGGTCTCATAAGGTGAACTATGATGCCCTTCGACCCATGACATATATCCCTATGAGCCCTAGGGACAAATTAGAATCATTCTTATGAGTCAAAGGTGGTGATAGGGTGACCTATAATGCCCTACAACACATTACATGAATACTATTGTCCCTAGGGGTCCTAGGACCGATAGGGACATATTACAATGCCTTATATGGGTTAAAGGGGATCATAGATTGACCTATGATGCCCTTTGACCCATTTGAAAGATTCTAATATGTGCTTAGGGGTCCTAGGATGGATAGGGACATATGTTGTCATTTAATGTGTCGAAGAGGGTCATAAGTCAACTTATGATGCCCTTTGACCCATAAGAAAGATTCTATTATGTCCCTAGGGGTCCTAGGGAGATATGTTGTCATGTAATGGGTCGAAGGGGGTCATAAGTCAACCTATGACCCACTTTGACCCATTTCAAGGATTCTATTATGTCCCTAGGGGTCTTAGGACCCCTAGGGACTTATGTCATTATGTAATGGGTCAAAGGTCCTTAGAACCATAAGAATTATTCTATTATGCCCCTAGGGGTCCTAAGAACCTTAAGGACATATGTCATCATGTAATATGTCGAAGGGGCTCATAAGTCAACGTATGACCACCTTTGACCCATAAGAATGATTCTACTATGTCCCTAGGGGTCCTAGGACCCTTAAGAACATATGTCATTAACGGGTTGAAGGGAGTCATAGGTAAACCTATGACCCCCTTTGACCCATAAGAACGATTCTAAAATGTCCCTAAGCGTCCTAGGACACCTAGAGACATAGGTCATCATTTAATGGGTCGAAGGGGGTCACAGGTCAAACTATCACCCCCTTTGACACATAAGAACGATTCTAAGATGTAGCTAGGAGTTCTAAGAACCCTAGGGACATAGGTCATCATGTAATGTGACCTATGATCCCCTTTTACCCAGTTGAACTATTCTAATATGTCCCTAGGGGTCCTAGGACCCCTAGGGATATATGTCATCATTAATGGGTCGAATAGGGTCATAGGTCAACCTATGACCCCCTTTGACCCATAAGAAAGATTCTATTATGTCCCTATGGGTCATAGGACCCCTAGGGACATATGTCGTAATTTAAGGGTTCGAAGGAGGTCACATGTCAACCTATGACCCGCTTTGTTAAATAAAAATGATTCTAATATGTCGCTAGGGGTCTTAGGACCCCTAGGGACATATGTGATCATGTAATGGGTCGAAGGGACCTATGACCCCGTTTGACCCATAAGAATATTTTCGTTATGTCCCTAGGGGTCCTAAGACCCGTAGGGACAGATGTCATCATGTAATGCATCGAAGGGGGTCACATATCAAACTATGACCCCCTTTGACCAATAAGAACGATTATAATATGTCTCTAGGGGTCTTAAGAACCCTAGGGACATATGTCATCATGTAATTGGTCGAAGGGACCTATGACGCCCTTTGACACATTTGAACAATTCTAATATGTCCACAGGGGTCCTAGGACCCCTCGGGATAGATGTCATCATGTAAGGGGTCGGACGGGGTCGTAGGTCAACCTATTACCCTCTTTGACCAATAAGAAAGATTCTATTATATCCCTTAGGGGTCCTAGCACCCCTAGGGACATATGTCATCATTTATTGAGTTGAAGGTGGTCATAGGTCAACCTATGACCCCCTTTGACTTATTTGAATGATTCTACTATGTCTTTAGGGGTCTGAGGACCCCTAGGGACATATGTCATCATTTAATGGGTCGAAGGGGGTCATATGTCAACCTATGACCCCCTTGGACCCTCAAGAATGATTCTATCATGTCCCTAGGCATCCTAGGTGTTGATGCGGGTCATAGATCAACATATGACTCTGTTTAAACCATTTGGATGATTCTAATAGATCCCTATGGGTCCTAGGACTCCTAGCGACATATTTCGTCATGTAATGGGTCAAAGTTATACCCATAAGAATGATTCTAATATGTCCCTAGAGGTCCTAGGACCCCTAGGGATATATGTCATCATTTAATAGGTCAAAGGGGGTCATAGGTCAACCTATGACCCCCTTTGACCCATTTGAAAGATTCCAAAATGTCCCTAGGTGTCCTAGGACCCCTAGGGACATATGTCATCATATAATGGTTCGAAGCGGGTCATACATCAACCTATGACCCACTTTGAGCCATAAGAATGATTATAATATGTCCCTAGCGATCTTAGGACCCCTAAGGACATATGTACTCATGTAATGGGTCGAAGGGGGTCGTAAGTCAACCTATGACTCCCTTTGACCAATTTTTATGAATCTAATGTCCCTAGGGATCCTAGGATGCCTAGGGACTTATGTCGTCATGTAATGCTTCAAAGGGGGTCATAGGGTGACCTAATACCCCCTTTGACCCATAAGAATGATTCTAATATGTGCCTAGGGGTCCATGACCCTTAGGGACATATGTCATCATGTATTAGGTCGAAGGGGGTCATAGGTCAAAATATGACCCCTTTGACCCATAAGAACAATTCTAATATGTCTCTAGGGGTCCTAAGAACTCTAGGGACATATGTCATCATGTAATGGGCCAAACGTATGACCCCTTTTGACCCATTTGAACCATTCTAATATGTCCCTAGGTGTCCTAAGACCCCTACGGACATATTTCATCATGTTATAGATAAAGGGGGTCATAGGGCAACCTATGACCCCCTTTGACCCAAAACAAGGATTCTATAATGTCCCTAGGGGTCCTAGGGACATATGTCATCATTTATTGGGTCAAAGGGGGTCATAGGGCAACCTATGACCCACTTTGATCAGTTCGAATGATTTTAATATTTCCCTAGCCATCCTAGGACCCCTAGGGACATATGTTGTCATGTAATGGGTCGAAGGGGGTCATGGGTCAACTTATTACCCACTTTGACCCATAAGAACGATTCTATTATGTCCCTAGTGGGTCAAGGATCCCTAGGAACATATGTCATCTTGTAATGGTTTGAAGGGGGTCATAGGTCAACCTATGGTCCCCTTTGACTCATTTGAATGATTCTTTTATGTCCCTAGGGGTCCTAGGACCCCTAGGGACATATGTTGTCATTTAATGGGTCGAAGAAGGTCGTAGGTGAACCTACAAACCCCTTTGACCCATTTCAACAATTCTAATATGTCCCTAGGGCTCCTAGGACCCCTACAGACATATGTCATCATGTAATGGGTTGAAGGGGGTCATAGGTCAATCGATGACCCCTTTTGAGCCATTTGAACAATTCTAATATGTCCCTATGGGTCCTAAAACTCATAGGGACATATGTTGTCATGTAATGGGTCGAAAGGGTTCATAGGTCAACCTATGACTCCCTTTGACCCATAAGAAGGATTCTAATATGTCCCTAGTCGTGTTAGGACTGCTAGAGACATATGTCTTCATGTAATGGGTCAAAGGGTGTCATAGGTCAACCTATGACCCCCTTGACCCATCTGAACGATTCTAATATCTTGTTATGTAATGGTCTAAGCCTTTGATCTATAGGAATGATTCTAATATGTCTTGGGTCAAAGGGGGTCATAGCTCAACCTATGACCCCCTTTGACCCATATGAATCATTCTAATATGTCCCTAGGGGTCCTAGGACACATATTGACATATTTATTAATATGTATATTTGTATTTATAGATTATAATACTAATAAGATCATATATTATTATATATTGATAACATAACTCATAATAATAATATATATTAATAACATACATACACACACACACACACATACATACATACATACATACATACATACATACATACATACATACATATATATATATATATATATATAGATTATAATAAGAATAACATAATTTATTATTATATATTCATAGATTATATGTTATATCTTGATGTTACATATATATATATATATATATATATATATATATATATATATATATATATATATATATATATATATATATATATATATATATATATATATATATATATATAATACATCTTTACATAATAATATAACTAAAATAATTTATAGATCATAAACTATAACTCCCAAACTCGGTTTCCCCTCCAAAAGTCCCTAGGTCACATATCGTATATTTGATTTGATATCGGATATCCGATTTGAAATCAGATATCCGATTTGCAATTGAATATCTGATATTACTAGCATCAATTTCCAACATATTCCCTATCCTTGCAAACCCGACAACATCAATTTTTAAGTTTTTTTTTCATTGGTTTTACAAAAGTCTCATTTTGGGGGCCAACCGTTTGAAAAGAGTTCAAAAATATAACATTAGGTGATCGATAGTGTCATTTGAATGGGGAACAGTAGTCGTTGAAAGGTTAAACACAAAAGGAAGATATCCAATGAAGACATTGTGACATATAGAAAAAGGGACAAAATGGAACACTAAAGAAAAATACAAAGTATGCTAAATATCAGTCAGGTTGACGATGAATTAGTCAAAGGTGAAATCATAGAGTCAGATAATGAATATGTACAATTGGAGAATGAAAATGTACCTATTGAAAATGATAATGCCAAAATTGGAAATTTAGAGAATGAAAATTTTGAAGACAAAATGCTACCAAGTCATAATCTAAACTGCATAATTGACTATGTCAAACATGACAATGCACAGGAACCTAATGCACAAGAACCTTAAATATTTGCTAATTATAATCAACATGAAGGTTCTAAAACACCAAAATGGATAATTGAAATTGATGAAATGATTATTACTAGTTTGGAAGGGAAAAAATCAGAAAGAACTATTTGGTTATGGGCTTCAAGACTATATCAGATTTTTTTGGCAACAAGACAGTGGTAGAGCAATGTAAGATTTTCATGCACTTATTAAAAATGCAAAAGATGAGACCTATGATTTCCAAATTAAAGATTTGTGTCAATAAAAAGTTGGAAAGAAATGCCATTATTATGAAAAATCTTTTCAGTGCTCTCAAAAGCATTGGAAAAAATAGTAGGGCGAAGGATAACATAGTTGCTCGAAGGGTTATTAGAACCTCTTTGGTAAGTCATCATTTGAGAAAGGATAGATATATGAGACAAACTTGTATTTATTTGAATCTAAATCGTACTACTTTGAGAAGAGCACTTAGTCGATGAGAGAAAATTGATGATCCTCTTCAAAATGAAACATGGGCATTTGGTGGGAGACTTCCATGTTTTGATAAGAAGCTATTTGATGATGTGAAGGGAGAAATTGCATAATTTTGGCATGAAACTCACAAGTATCACCTAATGCTAAACATGTGTTAAAGTTGAGAATTTGCATCAGATACCGCACGCCACATCCTAAACACTATTTGGACGTAAGTCAAACTATGTTGTTCAAACAATTTAGAGAGTCATCAAATTCTTCATATATCACAAAGGGCTTTTGAATATTTGAAGCCATTTTATTGTGTGCCACTCAAAATTTGAAATACATGTTGCAAATATCATTTGAGTTTTCTATGCACTATGAACTATTACGCTCCATCCATTCTACTTTGCATAGTAAAGAAATGTTGGAGGATTGTGGTGCTAGTGGGCTTCCAAAATCATCAAGAGACTTGCTAGATCTACTTTTATGTCATAGAGCTGATGGTTGTTTCTTTTATAGAAATGCTTGCTTAAATGAGAAGTGTTCAGGATGTGGTGGCTTATCCAAGTTTGACACATGTTTTCATGAGGGGTGCGAACAAGATTTTGGAAAGATAATAGTGAAAAAAAAGGTATATGAAATGGTGAAATACACATTGAAGAGTGGAGGTGAGAGCTCTAGATGTGAATTGGTTGGAAAAGATATCAATATGGTTAGGTTTATTTCAGATTTCAAAGTAAATCTTTTTTACAAGTATGCAAGACATAATCACAGGTCTCAGTGGTTGGATGAACAATTTAGAATGTGCAAGGATACTTTTCCCATTGACACTATTATATCAATTATTGATTTGGCTGAGAACTACACATTGCAACCTCAAAATGAGACACAATCTCAGTATTACAACTCTATTCAGATTGCTATTTTTGTTTACATAACATATAGACATGCCCCTGATAGTGTGGAAGATAATCGAAAGATTATTAGATAGTATCATTTTTATATGAGTGATGATAGATCTCACTCTCACAAGTTTGTACAACATTGTTTCAAAAATTATTTTGATTTCTTACATGAGCATGCAATTTCTATGGATAGACATATCGTTTGGTCAGATAACTGTATAGTCAATTCAAGAATGCTCGCATGTTTTATTAGTTGTGTAGGATGCATGTAGAGAGAGGGGTGCTTCATATTTGGAGTTTTTTTGAGTCTGGCCATGCAAAAGGGGAACATGATGGAGTAGGGGCATGTGTGAAGAGAGCTCTAGTTAAGGAGCAACTGAAGATTTCAAGAGCAGAGCTTCTTGATGCTCGTAGCATTGTTGATTGCTGTATTTTAGCATTATCACAGGGGGGGAATTTTGATTCAGTGGTACATAGGTTCTTTTGGTTGGTTGAGGAAGGGTCCCTAGCTGATAGATCAGATTTTGCTATAGTGAGAGACTCATAAAAAATGCATTCATTCAGGAGCTTTGATTCTAGTACATGGACCATATGGACACGACAGCTAGCTTGCTTTTGTCCTAGTTGCTTTCAATGTGATTGGGATCATTGTGAGTCAAGTGAATGGGTGGACACATGGGCTCCACATTATCTTACTCCATTGTCTATCATACCCTCTATTAGAAATGATGACATAAAAATTTTGCAGTGTGCCTCAATTCATAGGTGCACCACAACATAACTTTGAAACCACTAATCTTGGCATCAAATTGTCAGTACCATTAGCTCTAGGTGGGCAGGTGAACCTTAGTGAAACCCTTATTCTGGAAATGGAGACAATCCATTGTCCATGGCCACCTTGTACTGAGGAGTCTCCAAGGTGCTCTAAGTGCATTTTGAGGTCAATATTTCAAGGGTCATAACTTAGAACTCATGAGGGCTATCAATGAACTATTGAATGCTATAGGATGGTGATGTTGAGGCCTAAAATAATTCAGAGCTCATGAGGGCTATTGATGAACTATCCAATCAAGTCTCTTAAGTTGAGATATTTTGAAGTTATGTTGAAATTAAAAAGTTGTAGTATGAGGATAGTCACAAAGTGAAGTGCTAGTTATCAAAGATTATGAATCTATGAATGACTTGGTGTTTGGGAATAGAATCCATGGTTGAGGAGTGGAGTCCTTAACTATGTTGAGATTAGATTTGAAGCCAAGAGTTAGTTTCAAGATTGAAGGTGGAGTTTGAAATTAGATTTTGGGTTATCTGAACCTTGTGTAGGAGATTAACAAGTGTGTTTATGTCATGATAGCACTTCAAATTATACATTGCATCCAAATTTGATAATAAAGGTCGTTACAATGTTATTCAAAAATTATTGCATTTGAATCAAATATAACAAACATAATCAAAATTAATGATATTCCATAAACATGAACAGTACACATGATCCATGATAAATTGAACAATACTAGATACTAAACTAATATGTATATCATTGTGCACATAAATGACAAAAATATATATCAAAATACATGTATCCATAGAAAAAATTTTACACAAATATATATCAAAGATCATGTATCCATAGACAAAGTACTCAAATATATATCAAAATAAATAGATCCATATACAAAATGTGGTTGATCATGCCATCAGAATGTGTATAATATCAATGTTTCTGTATACAATGGGGCATATGCCATCTCAAAATGTCTCATGATGCAGTCTATGACAACTATAATATCCTAGGGTGCTGGTGGATGATCAAAATGCAACCTCTTTGTTGCACTAGGTGGATTAGATGCCTCCTACATAAACAAAAAAGGAAAACCCAAAGTTAGACTACTAAATTTATATGATTCTACGTATCTAACATTGAATTACTCAAATGCATAATGATTTTTTTTCTAATGAAGATTTATACTATCAAAATTTCATAATAAATACCTCTCTCGTTGACCTCCTACGCCGGTCAGGAGTCCTCTTGTATGCCCTTGGCAATGCCAGCACCTCTCTGATTATGGGTTGTATATGTTCAAATACCTTTGTCATATGAATCTACAATTTAAACTATAGCATTATAATTCATAGCATGCTAAATTTATAACATATTTAATCATGAATACAAACTACAACTTACTGTTGTAGGCTCCTCCTCAGGAGTGAGTGGCCATGTCATCAAATCTACATAACTCTCCTGTCAGACCTCATGTGCACTAGGAGTCTCCTATGAGATTCAAAATAGTAGTTGTTAATTTTACATGAATCAGTTTTGAATTTATTTATGAAGATAAAGATAATAAAAAATAAATAATACTTATACATACAAAGGGGCTCTTAGTGTAAATGGAAATCCCTGATGGTCTACGACACGAAATCTGTACAAGCTCATCGCCAGTAGCCACTCCCTATATACAATAAATAATGTAATTAAATGGGATTACCACAAACATTTTAAAAGAATGCATCGATATTTAGATAAATAGAAAGCACCTAATTATCTTTCCTTTGTCAATGCAAGCTGGCTCACCCCCCACGCTTTTCCCCCTTGGGACAAGTGCTACCTATAAGATAAAAGAAAGATTAGCAACCATATATGCTACAATATCAAATAGAAAAAAAAATGTGAACACAAATAATGTACCATAAATGTCTCAAGGCCAAATGAAATGGCTAAGAGCGTGGCATCATCAATCTATCTGAGCTCCTCCTTGGTCATCAACTAAACGTGAATGAAGATCACATACATATAAAAGTCAATATGGCTTAAAAATTAAAATTACTCTATTATAAAAATTAACTTTAAATCACATATGTCATAACAAAAAAATATATACATGTACCGACACCGAAGGAGTTCATGCCTCTGAATTCCCCTTCTCTCTCGCATCAAGGTCTGTAGCCTCTGCGTGTGTGTCTGGTGTATCCTTGTCTAATACAAAATGATACTCAGGAAGATCACCTATAGGACCCAAGAAAATATTCTTGCACATAGTGCAAGTTTGAGGCACACAAATGTGTGATGAGCTAGTTGATGAGGAACTGGCACCAGCATCATCAACACGAGGAGGTAGGACTAACCTAGTCTAAGATATCATTAGGCTACTCTGCCTATGAATGGCTTTGATGGTCTAAGAGCTAGCCTCTCTCATAATATTTGGATGCTACACTCAAGGAGGAGGGGAGATATCAGTCGGGGGGAAAAAAGTGTCAGCTTTCTTCTATTGGAAAGAGGGTCTATCCTGAGGAGCTCCTAGTCCTAAGCCCATGTTGGGCTTCATGCTCCAATAGTTGACTTTAAGTTTGAACACAAATTTTGCATATAATTTTATAAATATGGTATGTCTAAATTTCCATGTGGAGGGATATCAAAGACCATCCACCAATGATCCCAAAAGTTTGCACGTATGGCATCATTTGTGCACCATTTAATCAATAGTTTGAATTTTTTTGGGTCCACTGGTAAACCCGTTTTCAGATTCGCAAAAGAGCTAGCCAAATTGTCTTTGCTTATGTTGAGGGCCGCAACCTCATCATAATCCAAACCATCATCAAACATCTCATACATTTCATCACGCCAATGAAGAGTGGCATTTTGTTGGTTTGTAAGGGTTTCAATGTTATTGAATATAGTGTTTAACATGGATAACATGGGAGCCGATGCAGGTACATTATTATATGTTCTATGCAAACCTCTCAATTCGGTGAGATTTTCATTTATCAAATCCTCGATTTGAGGAGGGTTTTGAGGAAGTAGAAGATCATTTGGTGGACAGTTTTGTGGGGGTACTAGATCATTTGGTGGGGTGTTACAAGGAATATTATTCCCTGCCTCAGTGTCATCATTCTGATCAGCCATTCCTATTGAATTGCAAAATGTAATATATATTTTTAAAAAACCTTAATTTTAACCTTTGTTTTCAAAAAAACCCTAGAATCAACTGAAACAAACAAAATCATGCTAAAATCTATTGAATTTAGATTAAAAATGAGTTAAAAAAATAAAAAAGCATACTTTAATATTCGATATCCGATCGACTATCTGATATCCGATCGCGTGCAAATACTGG
Source organism: Cupressus sempervirens (assembly GCA_028749045.1). Classification (NCBI taxonomy): domain Eukaryota; kingdom Viridiplantae; phylum Streptophyta; class Pinopsida; order Cupressales; family Cupressaceae; genus Cupressus; species Cupressus sempervirens. Next base: position 292,672,503 of record CM053786.1, on the reverse strand, counting down.
CCCCCAAAATATGTAAAATAAGGGCCTGTGGGTTTGGTTTTCTTTTTATGTAATGTCACAGATATCAAATATCCGATTCAATATCGGATTCCGATATGGCGCATATCTCATATTTTATATATAAGATATTACATATATAACATATAACATATATCTTATATTTTATGTGATATTTTATATATAAGATATTACATTATATTATATTTTATATTATATTATATTATTATATTATTATAATTTATAATACATTATACTTTTTCATTATATATTATATTATAATATATTACTTTTTATTATTATATTATATTATATATATATTATATTACATTACTATATATTATAATATTAAATATTATATTATATATATATAATATACTACATTATAATATAATATTTTTATATTATTATAATATAATAATAACAATGTTATAAGATTATCGGATATCCGATGCCAAATCGGATATCTGATAAGGCTTGGCCTTTCCTTACAGGTTTGGTACCTGAATAGGTGGAAAAAAGTTAGAGTGGATTTTAAAGCGCTTTTAGACATGTTCAAACTCTATTTTTTTCATATCACCACTTTTTGGCAGACCATGATCCTGCACATAGCCTATAGTGAGGATTTCTCTAGCATTTTGTGTGAAGGACCTTGGATTATAGGTTGCTCAACCCTGGTTCTCCATAAATATACTTCGAAGCTAGATTTGAATGATTCATTTTTTGTGCAAGCTCTAGTCTGGGTTAGACTTCTAGAGTTGCCTTTGGAGTTTTGGAATGAGGATGTGTTTTTGGGAATAGAAAACTCCTTTGGTGAACTTATGTCAATAGACTCGATAACTACTTCTAGAAGAAGACTAACGTATGCTCAGATTTGTATTAGGGTGCAAGAAGGGGATGATATGCCAGAGGTTGTGTGCTTTCATTCTAAGCTTGGAATGCATATAAAAAATTTGGACTATGAAAGTGTTCCCTTTCCTTGTTTTCATTGTCTAAAATTAGGTCATAAGGTGAATTAGTGTCTTAAGGTAAAAGCTAAATAGACAAGGAAATCCACAGTTTCCAAAACTAAAAAGGAGAAAAAGATCTAGAGAAAAAAGGAAATTAAGGAAGGATAGAATATTTAGGAGATAATAGTGGAAGTCCCTATTAAAGGAGGGAATAAACAAGATCACAATGGATTAGAGGGAGAAAAGGAAGTGGTTCTAGTTTCACCTAGTTCTAAGATCACAGAGGTAGAAGTCCTAGTTAGGATTCCTAAATCTTCTGAAGTCAAAGAGGTGGACATCCCAATAGAGCAACCTTGTTACCAAATCATTGAGAATGATATTCCAACAATTTTAGTGATGGAGGGACCTCAGGATAGTGGGATATTAGGGGAGATGTAGGTTTGAATGAGGAGATATTAAAACCAATAACCCCCAAGGAAAATATTCATAATGAAATTCAACTACAGGAAGCTAGTAAGTTATCACCTCAATTGGAGAGAAAGGAGGAACAATATTTGAATAAGGAAGTGGAGGCTATGGGGGAAAATCAAGAAGAAATGGAGTTTGGGAAGTGTATTCAAAAGCAATAGGGAATCATGGAGATTCTTTCATCTCTTAGAAGGATCAATCTATCTATTGTAATTTAGAAGAGAGATTTGGGATTATGGTTAAATTTTCCTCTCCTGCTAAGATGGCAAGGATAGATAAATGGCTAGAGGAAAATAAAGGAAGTCAGTTAAGGACTAAAGAGAAGAATAGTAGGGGCCCCTCCTTAGTATCACTAGCATAGACTAGGAGTCATGGAAAACTAGATGTGGGAGTAAAGCCAAAGACACCAAGTAGGAAGAATGCAAACCAAGTCTTGCAAGAGGAGGCCAAAGGGAATTTGGCAAATGGGAGCCAACAAACCATTTTGGAGTGCTCTAAAAATAAAAAATGAAAATAATATCATGGAATATTAGGGGACTAAATGGGGTCCATAAACATGAAGTTCTCAGGAATATGATAAGAGATCAAAGACCTGATATAATGTTGATTCAAGAGACAAAAATGAAGAAGGATGCCCTAGGGAAAATCTTTTTTAGCAATAATATGGTTGGTGAGGCCATGGATTCTGAAAGGGCATTGGGAGGTGTAATTACATTATTTAATAATAAAGAGTTTAAAGTTACTCCCTTGCATAATGAAGGCCATACTCTTTTATGTAAAGTGTTTCACATGAATACTAGTGATTCTTGGTTCCTTTTGAATGTTTATGGCCCAAATACTAAAAGGGAAAGGAAGAATTATTGGACTAAGCTTGGTGCTATGGTTCATCATAGTAATCTTAATAAAGGTATTATTATGGGGGATTTCAATACTCGTCTCACTATTGAAGAAAAAATTAGGAGGTTTGGCCCCGGATTTGGATAGTAAGTTGGATCTTTCTAATTTCATAAATAGCTTGGCTCTTTTGGATATTGATCATTTGGGTGGATTCCTTACTTGGTCCAATAAAAGGATTGGGAGTGAGTTTATTCCAGTTAGATTGGATAGAGCTCTCATCTCTCTAGATTGGTTGAAGTCTTTCCATTGCAAGCTTTCCCTTCTCCCTAGAGTTGGGTCAGACCACTCCCCTATATCTCTCTCCATTGCTTCTCTTGAGCCTAGGAGGAATTGTCCTTTTTGGTTTGAAAAGATGTGGATTTCTCATCTAGATGTTTTGAAGAAGATATCCTATTGGTGCAATATGGAAGTGGAAGGAACAACTATGTTTAGAGTTGCTAAGAAGCTAAGTAATGTGAAACAGATGATTAAAATCTAGAACAAGATAGATTATGGCCATATCTTTTAGGAAAAAGAGATGTAAAATAAAATCAATTCAATTTAGGATATTATACAACATGATGGGTATAATTATCATAATAGGAATATTGAGCTGTCTATTCTTACATATTTGCATAATATTATAAGTAAAGAAGAGAATTTCTACAAAAAAAGATCAAGAATTAACTAGCTTAAAAAGGGTGATCAGAACACCAAGTTTTTTCACCTGTCCACTTTAAAGCATAGAGCTAATTACAAGATATCAGGAATAAAAAAGGGCCAGGCTATTTTGACTAGGGAGAATGATATTTTTGCTAAAGTTGTTTCTTTTTTCTCTTCTCTTCTTTCCTAGGATCCCATGTTATCTGTGATGGATCAGAATGAAATAGTTTCTTGTCTCCCTTAGCTTATTCAACCCGATCACAAGAAAACCTTGAGGGTGATTCCTAATGCTTAGGAAGTGAAAAAAGCTTTTTTTTCTCTCCCAACTAATAAAGGTCCCAGGCCAGCTAGCTTTCCTACTTTCTTTTGTTAGGTTTATTGGGAGGTGGTTATGGTAGATGTGGTGAAGGTTGTTTAGGAATTTTTTTGGGCAAGAAGCCTTCTTAAAGAAATTAATTATACTTTCTTGGTTCTCATTCCCAAAGTTCCAAGGGATAATTCTATGGATCAATTTAAGCCTATAAGTCTTTGTAACTATTTTTACAAGATCCTTTCGAAGGTGTTAACAATGAAAATTCTAAATATTCTTCCTTTGATCATTTCTCAACAATAGATGAGTTTTTTCCATGGTAGATAGATTTTGGATTCTATCATGATGGTTCATGAAGTTATTCACTCCCTTGAAGTATGAAAAATAGAAGGTTTGCTTTGAAAGTTAGATCTTTCAAAGGCTTATGACTAGGTGGACTTGACTTTTTTGGTTCTATTCTCCAAGCTTTGGCTTTGATCAAGAAGTTCACAAGCTTATTTCACAACTTATCTCTACTTCATTGCTTGCCATTATGGTCAATGATGCTCCCTTTGATTTTTTCAAACCTTTAAGAGGTTTAAGGTAGGGTGATCCTCTCTCTCCTATTCTGTTCATTATTATGGCTAAGTGTATTGGTAGGTTGATTGAGAAAAAAAGATAGGAAGGGAGACTAAGAGGGATCATGTCTTCTTTTGGGACTATTTCTTTTACTCACCAATAGCTTGTGGATGACACTATTATGGGAGGGAAAGCTTCAGTTAATGAGGCTAAAGTGATGAAGAATTTTTTTGATGTGTATATCAGAGGATCAGGCCACCTAATTAACTAGGAGAAGAGTTCAGTTATCTTTATCGATTGATACTCTTGTTCATAGACAAATAATGATTTCTAGGTCTACTCTTTAGAATCTTCTGATGTATGCCCTAGGCCTCATTTGGATACCGTCCAAATTTGTTGATAAAATGGAAAATATCTAAAGAGATTTTTTGCGGTCTGGTCTTGAGGAATGTAAAAGATATCTTCTAGTGGCTTGGGATAATGTTTTTGTTCCTAAGAGATATGGTGTTCTTGGTATTAGGAAATTGAAACATCTCAATAAGGCTCTTCTAGCTAAACAGATTTGGCACATTTTCAATAGCACGAGGGAATCTAGAGATATTTTAGTGGAGAAGTATATTAGAAGGCCTTCTCTAAAGTTCTTTCTCAATAATGTTCACATACAAAATAATTCTGTCATTTGGCATTGTATCCTTAAGGCAAAAGACCTAGTCAAAGTTAAGACTAAGTCGAAAGTGGGTAATGGTGTTGGCATTCTCTTCTGGCATGATAACTAGTTGATTCAAGGTCCTCTAATTGATATACATATAACTTAATTTGGATTAAAAGTTAGAGACTATAGAATTGACTAGGGGTGGAGAGACTATCTTTTATCTTGAATGATCTCAAGCTGATAATGATGATGTTGAATTCAATGATTTAAATAATAAGAGGGATGAGTTGATATGGGAAGATAATCCTAATGGTTGTTACTTAGTTTCTTTGAGATATAATTCTCTTTGGAGCTTAAAGGAGAAGCCTCCTTGGGTGAGGGCCTAGGTGACTGGCCTTACTCCTAAGATTAATATGTTTTTTTTGGCTAGTTTTACAAGATAAAATTCTTACATTGGAAAAATTGATAAAGAGAGGCCACTATATCCCAAATAGATGTATTTTGTGTAAGCATCAACTGGAGTCAGTTAATCACATTTTTATCCATTTTCGTTATTCCACAGAAGTTTGGAATCTTATTACAAAGAATTTTGGAGTCGGTTGGTGCAAGCAAGGTAACATGCTAGATTTCTTTTGTCAATGGAATAACATGTATAAAGGCAAAAACTTGTAGGATTTAAGTACCTAGGCTTTGCCTCACTTCTGCTGGGGAGTGTTGAAGGAAAGAAACAATAGAATATTTAGAGATAGAGAGGAACCTACTTATGTTCTGGCAAATAAAATCTATAGTAATATGAAGGAAAATTACCAAATTAGAAAGGGGGAGACATTGAAGATGGTGGTAAGAAAAAGGATAAGGAAAAAGATATGAGATCTAAAAGATAGGAGGTGAAATGGAAGCTTCCACCTAAGGGGTGGCATAAAGAAAACTTTGATGGTGTAGAAAAAGGGAATCCTGGTCCTTTGGGATGTGGAGGTATTATTAGAAACTAATATGGTGAAGAAATTGCTACTCTCTCTTACCCTTTGGGATGTTAGACAAATCATTATGCCAAAGCTAGTGCATGTCTCCACATGTGAATTTATCTTGGGAAAAGAGAGTTAAAAAATTATAGTTGGAGGGGCACTCAACTAACATCATCAGATGCATCAAAGGGACTCTCCAACTAGCATGGGCAATAGCTAACATCATTGAAGAAATGCTTAAAATACTTGGCAAATTTGATAGCATCCATGTCAGTCACGTATAAAGGTAGACAAACTCAATGACTGATTGGTTTACCAATAAAGTAGTCAAAAAAGATATGGTGATGATTTGGAATATCGGTGGGAATATTCTGATAGGTACGAAAAGCCTAATTGAGCTGGAAAATATCAAGGGAGGTATGCGTGAAATCCAAAGATAATTATGCATATAAATGAAATTATGGGTGTAAGTAAATGTAATAATGGTAATTACGAATAGAATAGGTGGATGATGTTATTTGTGTCAAATCAATATGTTTTATGGGTTGACTATTTTATGTACCATTTTAGAGGTATTGAAAGATAAATTGGCAAAAATCAAAGTGGTTTCCATCAAAGTATTCAGAGGGTTGAGAAAGGGAAACAAAGGATGAAATTTATGAGAATAGTAAGTGCTAAGATTACAAAGATGGTGGGGGAAAGAAGCAGGAAAGAACCAATAGGAGAGGCAAAAAAATGGAAGGAAAGAACAAAAGTATGGAAAAAGTTAGAAAAGGGAGGAATCACCAATTACATAGCCAAGCTCCAATGATATGACCCTACAATTATTAATCTTATGGAAAATTTGTGGAAGCATAGGAGGGTTAAAGTTGATGGGGTCTTGTATCAAGTGACTGTGGAAATCATTGCTAATATTACTGAAACTTTGGATAACGGTTTGAAGTTTTACAAAGATAAGAAGATGTCTATGAATGTTGTGAAGGATTTTGCAAAGAATATGAAAGAGAAAAAGGAATTGGTCAAAAGAGAAGCATACTATGAGATGGACTCAATAAAGAAATTATGGAGGTATATTTTGAGGGCTATTATTGAGTATATATTTTGGATAAAAGATTTGATAGGGTTAGAACACATCATTTTGTTCTGCTCAATCATTTTCATTATGGGGTCAAGGTTTCTTTCCCTTTTTATTTATATAATTCCATGCATAAGAATATTTATGTGCAAAAGAAAAAGCCTACTTCTAATTTGGCCTTGCATGAGGTTTTATTGTTTTTTATTTATGAGAATTTCAAGGCTCAATCTAGAAGCAAAACCCTCGCCTAGGGAGTGGTTGCATTTGAGGAAACAAGGAGTTTGAACTTCTCGTCTAACATAGATGATGTTTAGAGTATAAGTTCAAAGGATGAAGATGATAATCTTTTTTTTGGAAAAAAGGCTAAGGTATTTGAGCAGAAATGACCTTTGTCAACTAAAGCCCCATGTAGGAAAAGCCCCAAGGAGCTTGGGTCTAATATTGTTGGTTAGTGAGATAAAGAGTATAATGAGAAAGAGGATGATATGGATACTAAGGAAGAGAAGAAGGAGAAGGAGGATGTTAATAGGGAGGAGTTAGTTGCTAAAAGATAGAGGAGGGCTAAAGAGGAGGTCATGCCCCAAGAGGGGAATATGGATCTTAGGCCAGAGATCATTGTCATTCCTCTTTCCTCAATTCCCCACCAGGAGCATGACAAGGAGAAAATAGAGGATGAGAGTGGAGAGGTGGTTATAAAAGATACGCATAAGGCCTGGAAATTTTTTAATGTTAGAACCTCAAAAATGGGAATTGTGAGAGAAGCCATGAACCACCAAATCCTTAAAGGTAAAGATGGAAAGTTTTAGATGGAGGAACTTATTGATCCGCCAATGGTGGATATTACTGATAATGCAAGAGAAATTGGCATGAATTTGATTAATAATGCTAGAAATAGTATGATTGATAATTTTAGGTCAATTAAATGGCTCTATCATGAACTGGAGGAGGTTAAAGAAAGGATGGGTCAACTAGATAACCAAGGGAAGAAGTTAGAACATGGAAATTTGACAGATTAGGGTGATTTCCTCAGGCTCATGTTGGTTGAGAAAATAATTTATAATTTGGAGAATTACAATCATAATATGGCTAACTAGATGATTTCAATTTTGACTTCTCTAAATGATAACATCTCTTCTCTTGTCGAAAAGCTAAAAGCCAGGGGATTCTTGGAGGAAAATGAGGAAAATTACAAAGCTAGAGATAGAATGGATGAGGACATGACTACGGACATTACCTTCATCAACTTGGATTAGATGGATCAAAATAAGTAGGAGCATATGGCTGAAGAGATTCAGAAAGCCTATCAAGAGGCTAAAATGATGCAGGAGCTAGAAAGAAAGAGGGAGGAGTAACAAAGGTTTTTTATTATCTATCTTTTGGACTATTTGGTTTTTGTAGTTTTTGGGTTTTGGCTTTTTTCCTGTCTGTCATTTTGGCCTTTTGGTTGGTTTTAGTACCCTAGCTAGGCTTTTGTTGCTTATTTTTAGCCCTATGATATGTATTAACTTTTGGATTTTAGTATCCTTGTAAAACCTATTTTTCTTATAGAAAATTGTTAAGCATGGAAAAAAAGTTAATAAATTGAATAAATCGTAAAGAAAAAAACTAAAACTATATATATATATATATATATATATATATATATATATATATATATATATATATATATATATATATATATATAAAACAAATTTTAATACCTTGAAGTGTGAAAAAAATAGTTGGGTGTTAGAAGAAAGCTAAAATTGGGCTTCTATTTCCAAGCACAAATTGGGCTCCTATCTCCAAAAAACAATAAGAAATGAAATGACAAAAAAAAAACCCCAAAAAATGGGTTTTATGTTCATCACAAATTGGGAATCCAATTAAAAGAATGGGGTACTTGATTTGTTAAAATCAGGTGCTCAATTTGTTTAAAATCATGTGCCCAATTTTTAAATTATAGTTCGGGTGCCTAATCCATATTTAAAAATTGGGTGCCCAATTTTTAAATAGGAATTGGGCAACCAAACCATAACAAGTACCTAGTTCTAAAAAATTTGGTGCCCGTTTCTAAAGAGGTCTCATTCCATGGATTTCTAACCCAACTTCTTGCACTTATCTACATGACAAATTGCACAATTTGTAGTCCTAGTATTTCGACTATAAATTCTCAAAGAAACTTGCAAGTGATTCCAATGTCATAGTGCCTATCACAACACTTTCTTGGATTCTATCTAGTGGCTCCCATAAAATCCTTTTATGTTCTTTAGTTGTTCTTTCTACCATCAAGTCTCTTTCTAAAGCCATTCCTTCTCCTTCTAGTATATTGCCATAGACTCTCTCATGCCTTAAATTTTGATTATCAAACTTCTAATTATCTACCTCTACCATATCTAAAATTAACTTCAAAATGTCTTGTAACTTTGGAATAGGTGTTTGATCCTCAACAATTTTCATTTTAGCATTCAAATTTTCAAGATTAGTCAACTCCCTCACTTGTGGACCTCTCATGTCAAGCACTTTCTATACTATTTAAACACCATGTTCTTGCTTCTGAGCTAATAGTTCTTTAGGTGCATTTTCCTATAAAACATTAATTTTGTTGAACAATTATAAACTCTTAGAAAGTGAATTGTTTCTTTCTATTAGAATTGACAGGCTTCCCTTGAAAAAAATCAAAATGAAGAGGCATAAATGAAGCACAAATTATGACATTTCCTTCAATGCAACCATATCAACAACTAAGATAATTAGTTCTCTCCCACTATCAAAACTTATTAATGCCAGAAAGATAGTCCAAATAAATAATTAATATGAAATGGGAGTTGTGTTAATGTAGTAGATATGTATGTATATGTATCTGTATATGTGTGTGTGTGTGTACATACATACAAACACACATATGTGTGTGTGTGTGTGTGTCTATATATATATATATATATATATATATATATATATATATATATATATATGTATGTATGTATGTATGTATGTATGTATGTATGTATGTATGTATGTATGTATGTATGTATGTATGTATGTATGTATGTATGTATGTATGTATGTATGTATGTATGTATGTATGTATGTATGTATATATAGAGAGATAGATATTTTTTAAGGTTCTTATTACATCTTAGCACAAAAAAAAAATTGATCCAACAACATGCATATTCGAGAATCCAAATAATAAAACAATAAAACTAACTTAACCCATGCTAAGTGACTTACCTCAAGATACTACAATAAAATAATGTAGACCACAAAAAATAGGTAGATTTTGAAAGAAATTTACAAAAACATATCAAGAAGATATTTTTAGAAAGAAGCAAGCCATAACCCAGTTAAATTGGTCTATTGATAAGTAGGAGATAATTTCCACAACAAGTCAAATTGTGATATTGCTATTAGGATTTAACTATGTGATTTTGAGTCAAACTCATTGACTCATGTTTCATGAGTAGTGATTCAACATGAATCCATTTCTCATGAGAATAAATGGAACACATAGCACTCATTGGATCTAGGTGATGCTCACAGGGGTGAAGCACCGGGACTTCCTAGGAGATGACCCATCCCAATACTACTCTAGCCTAAGCATGCTTAACTATGGAGTTTCCTCCATGGTTAAACCCAAAGGTTGCAACCCCATTTGCAAAACCTTTACCATGGAGGTAACTCTATAGTTAAGCATGCTAAGGCTAGAGTAGTACTAGGATGGGTGACCTCCCAGGAAGTCCCAGTTCTTCACCCATATGAGCATCACCTAGATCCAATGAGTGCTAAGTGTTCCATTTATTCTCATGAGAGATGGATTCATGTTGAATCGCTACTCATGAAACATGGGTCAATGAATTTGACTCAAAATCACACAATTAAGTCCTGATAGCAATATCATAAATTGATCTAGTTTCTAATTAGCTTAGTTGATTATAAATTCATGTAGAACTTGTTGATAATAATTATTCAATTGTATATTTTCATTCATGTTACAAAAATGTTATACTCTAGTGGAGCACCAACAGTTGGAATTGAGCTTAGAAGACTCCTGTATTAGTCGAGCTGAAGAAAACTTTAGTGTTCTAGTTGAAGAAGAGCTAGGTTGGTCACCAAAGGAGTTAAGTTATAACTAAGTTAGAAGTTCAGTGCAAATTGAGTTAGGTCGATTACAAAGGAACTGACGATAACTGAGTAACTCAGTTTTAGTTCAAGCTAACATGCATTAGAATAAATTTCTTTAGTTTTGTTTTTATGCAATCTGACATAATGGATGATAATTTTTTATTTATCAAGGTTCTCAAGTATACTTGACAATGTACTTCATATATATGAAAACTCAAGTTGTGGGTTGAAAGATAGAAGTTCTAGAAGAAGATAAGATATGAATGAAGAAGGATATCTTATTAAGGGACAAAAATCCAAAGAGCTGGAAGGAATATTTTGATCAAGAATGATTTATAGGATAAACCAAATCAATGATCTTAATTTACAATTCAATTACTTCATCAATCAGGTCAATCATTGTTACTCTCTAACAATTGTAGTCATGTAGAAATCTCTTAATAGAGTTGACTTACCAATCATTTTGTAAATCCTCTAACAAGGTGGCATTTCTAGATTGAAGTGTCTTAAGACCTCTAACAATACCACTCCTAATAGGTTGTTTCAAATCCTTTAACATGATCATACCTAATAGTGACTTTTGTAACCTTATAAGAGTTGGCTCATAATAGGGCTCACTTTAGACTAGTGAAAAGTTGTAACTAGTTGTATTGGCAGTTTTCCCAAATTGGGTTTATACATTAAATATTTGTGTCTCTTGTGTTCATGTTACTTTCTTTCTACTTTATCTTTCTACAACTAAGTTACTAAAGGTTAATGCACATTAATATTTTAAGATTGCTTTTTTAACTGAGTTACAATGGATTCATAGTTCTAACCAAGCTGTGAGTTAAGAGGAGAGTTTTGTATTGACATCTAAGGGATTTGAAAATCTTTTAGTAGTAATTGATTCACCCTTCCCCTCTTAGTTACTCCTTTTATATTTCCAATAGAACTTTCATTAGATTAGGTACAATAAAATGAACAATCAGTTGTTCCCAGCTAGAAGGATAAAATATAGTTTTCCAAGGTGACAAAATTGCATATGTAGATGTATGTATGTATGTATGTATGTACATATGTATGTATGTGTATGTATGCATGTATTTATATATGTATGTATATATATATGTATATATATATTTATGTATATATGTATGTGTATATGTATATATCTATATATATCTGTGTTTGTATATATGTATGTATGTATGTATGGATATATAGAGATAGATCTTATGGATTGTGGCTTATGGATTATAAACAAACAAAAAACATGACATTAATCATTTCCATTTGATTAATTGTAGAGAGTTTCATGTGAAAGACTATGGAGAGCTTTGAACGAGGGTTTTAGAGAAGTTACAAAAGAGTGTGGAGGTTTACAAATTTTTAGCCATTTCATTGCTTTGCATTTTGTTGTCCTTGGTTTGCATTTTGTTTCTGTGGTATTTTTGTTATATTGCATTCTACTCATTATTTTGGCTTTCTATTGTTTCACACTAACTTTGAATGTCTTCCTCCCTATATGATATCCTAAACTTAATAAAAGGTTTTTTTGTTTTCCATGGCATCAATTAAGCTTGATTGTATTGTAATAATCTCTAGTCAATCTATGGTTGTGCCCTAGCTCTATGCTTCTATTCTCATACCATGCCCTTGTGATCTTCATACCCTTTCCCTCTCTCTTCACTTGCTGCATTCATATTCCAGAATCCAAATAATAAAGCAATAAAATTCACTCAACCCGTGATAAGTGATTTACCTCAAGATCATACACAAAAATAATATAGACAAATAAAAATAGGTAGAGTTCACAAGAATTTTTACAAAAGCATATCAAAGAAGAAATTTTTAGAAAGAAAAAAGCCATAACCTAGTTAAATTGGCCTAGTTTCTGATTAGTTGGTTTGTTACAACCATAATCAGTTGTTCCCAACTAGCAAGATCAAATATAGTTTTCTAACGTGATAAAATTACATATGCAAATGTGTGTGTGTGTGTGTGTGTGTGGGCGCGCGTGCGCACATGTGCATTCATGTGCGTGTGCGTGTGTAAATGTATGTATGTATGTATGTCTGGCCTTGATTAGTAGATAAGGTTAAACTATTCTCAAAACCAAGTGAAGCTCAACATTAACCTATGATTTCATTTCAACTAACTATTTAAATCTCTTGGTTTCAATCAATGTAGAAGGAAGCCATAGTTCAATATGCAATCTCAATTCATATCCATATGACATTCGTTGGAGCTCAAAGAATGCAATAGGTTTGGATATTTCTTAGAGGTCTTTAATTGGGTATTTTAGGTAATAGATCATCACAAACATTATAACTTTGACTCTTAAATGCAAGAGTTATGTCCTTAGAATGCAAGAAAATTAAGACTTTCTACGTGCTTGATTGCTTGACCATAATGAATAGAGTTCTAACATTCATGATGGTCTATAATTTAAAAAATTAATAAACCTATTAAATAAATGTAATTGTGGTGCATTTTTCAGCTTTGCCTATTATCCATGCATATAGAATGCAGTTGCACGTGCATTCTTGATTTAGAATCTAACAAGTACAATAGGTACCTGCAACTTGATAGATGATTCCTCTATGGGGGAGATGGTATTATTGGTAGAACCATCTAGCTTTGACGTGCTATGGACTTTTTTCTTTGCAATATGGAGATGTGGAGACCAACTTAAGAATGACCCAAAAAAGAAATGGTAAAGTGTATAAATTTTCTAGAACTTATGTCAATTGTTTCAATTAGAAACTTGTGTCAACTTTTTAAATTATAGCAATTTTCTCAAATTAGATTTTGTTTCTCCCGTGCTTATTGATGGTGACAAATGGATTGTGCTTTCTAGATATAATGAAAACAAGTTTACTAGGATTGCATCAAAATATGAAGTGAGGTATGTAGTATTTCATACCTTTCTAATCTATATAGATAATGATCAACAATATTTTGAAATTATGGTTGAGTTAATTTTAAAAAAATTAATAGAATCTGGCATGTGAATTTTATTATCACATTCTAATTACAACTTTTTATGCTGATAAAAATGATTCTGCATAGGGATTAATGATTTTGGATATTTATTTTTATGGTTTCAAAATTAGAAACCATTTATCCCAACATCTTGATTTTGCAATCTAGTTTCTTCAAATTTGACTTAATAATTTTATCTTCTTCCTTAAGAATGACCCATGATCATCATCTTACCAAACCCATATGATATCTTTGAGAGAATCTTTAAGCTACATATCAAATAATTTTTCATATTATATTGTATCTCCATTGGCTTTTCTCAACTCTACTACAAAGAATGAAGTTGTCACCTTGAAAATCTTTGCAAAAGATACAAAGTTACCTTTTCTTCCATTCTTATTTCCTTACATCTTGATTATGCAGTATATTTTGTTCATATTGAATAGTTCTCCTACTTTTCCATAAATAAAACATCATTGGATTAAATTATTTACCATGTTATACTTTGGATGCCACTACTTTCAATCTTGAAGGAGCTGAAAGTTACGACAGAAACAAATTTCACTTTGAATATTGATTTGGCCATGACTAATATTTACTATAGTCTATATAGCCTACCACACTCTCTTCAATCCTTTGTGGAAGATAACTCCTAATTGAGTAATATGACTAATGAGTGAATGACTTGACTAGTTGTTATTCATCACTTTTAATTACCATCCTTTTAGTAGAGAGAATGAGTAGAGCTTGGAATATAAAAGTTTTCCTTCATGTAATGGGTTATTTTCATGTGATGAATAGACTTATATTCTCATTGGAAAGAGCTATATATTCACATATGATAAGTCTTCTTATATTCTCATGGGCAAAAGGGTTATTCACATTTTGATAAAGTTGTTGTGTTTAGCAACACTATAATAGAAACACATATTCTTGGCGCTATCCTATTAATTGTTATTTTTCCTCCCCTTTTTTTCCCTTTTTTTTCCCTTTCCTTTAGCTTTCCTTGAATCATGCCAATGGACTTTAACACTTTGTCCTATGCAACTCTTTGTTGCATAGCCAAATCCTTGATTTGATCCCATTGTTGAACCTGAGACTCCTTCATAAATGTTAGGGAAATGAGACTCTCATAATACATTCAATATCAAAATTGATTTTGGTATTTCTTCCCAAAATTCCATAATCACAAGGCCCATTCATTTGCAATGAAAATTCTTATTGGTAAGTAGATTACTCTTTTTCTCTCTCATTCATCATCTATTTATTTCACTTGAGCTATTATATCTTAGGGGGCATTTTGTAATATTGGATTCATTTTATGTAGGAGGTGATGAGGACATTCCTGGATGTACCCATTTTAGATGTTCAAGAACACTAAAGAATTTTGATGAATATCTCTTGAACAATTAAGATGGACTTCTCTTGAGAGTAACCCAACTTCCAGGTAATTTAAATATTGATCTGTTCTTAAATATTCTATACATGTTAAATGGAAATGTAGATGTTAGGGTGTGGGGGTGGTGTGGGGGCAAAATCAGATTCCACCTTCACATTGTTGGCCCTGATTAGTAGAGAATATTAAAATATTCTTGAAACCAAGTGCAACTCAACATTAACCTATGATTGTATGAGAACTAAATGTGTGAATCTCTTGGTTTTAGGCAATCTAGAAGGAGGCTCTAGAAGAACCAACTTATCAATGTTGCATTATTTGGTTTCCTTTTTCATGTATAATTTCATCATTTGATGTGATATGGGAAAGGAAAACAATTTCTAGATACACATTATTTATTTTCACAATTTTAAAATGATTGTAGGTGTAGAAAAGTAAATGGGTTCTATTAGAGAGAAGGTAACTTTCAAATGGCCCCTGAATGAATATTTATATGTAAGAAAAAGTGGGAGCTTTGAGCAACGTGTGTTGATTACCCAAGTGAATATTTATATGAAAGAAAACATGAGAGTTTTGAGGGAGCATCCATGGACTATCCATAGAAGATCATGAATGTACAATTTTTTATGTTTCAATCCTCCTAATGAATTTACTATTTTTATCTTAGAATGTGTGATTTGCAAGAAGATGTGAAACTAGTGAAGGACATGGCCTTGGATGCATATAGGTTTTCCATATCTTGGTCATAGATACTACCATGTGAGTAAATTTTTTAATACTTAATTAAAAGTGACTAGCAATCAGCAGTGCCTTTCTTTAAAAAGTTTCTTATTTTTGGAGAGAATAGATGACACTATCAAAGGTGAAATTAAGAAAGTTGGAGTGGCCTACTACACCAACCTTGTTAATGAAATCTTAAAACATGGTAAAAAATAATCCTATTTTCTATTATGGACATAGAAATCTCTATAATTTTATGTAATCCATAACCAAATCATGTTTGGCAAGTTCTAACTAAAATTTCATCCTTGAGAAGTTTTTCTGCTAAATTAGCTTATTTCTTTTTAATTTTGAACTAATTACATTTTTTGATATTGAGCACAAGTCACACTAACAAACTTTTTTTTTAATAACAAATAATGTTACAAGTACATTTTTGTTTTAAAGATCTATAGTCAATTGTTTTTATAGGTCTAAGAATAAGACTGCTTGCTCTAAATGTTGCTCAAAACCCAAATATTGCAGTAGTGCGGCTAATGGTGGTACTTGGCTTGAGTTCATTCATACAAGCTGGTTTTATTCAAAATATGCACATAGGTCTCTTATCTTGATTGATCAATATACTAGTGTCTTCATTTTCAAACATATTATAGTTGGTCCTTGTAGCTTACTGAAGTATATCATTCTGCCATTGATTCAAAACTCCTTCATTTGAATTTAGTGTGTGTAAATAGATTTAAGAAACTTGAATAATGATATCATGATTTTCTCTACTTAAAAAACCACTTTTTGAATATTTGGATTCTTCTTTCTTTGTTGTATAATTAGGATATAGCACTATTGTATACAAGATTTCTTCATGGTATGATGGTTGATCCTTATTTTCTACTCAAGTTTCAAGGAAATGGATTGGGTTGTTACTAATTGGATTCATTCATGAAAATAATCTTGTTCTTCATATCTATACTAGGCAGGTATCAAAAATTTAATTTAGATGACACATTCTGATGACTAACTAAATATAGAGGAACATGATAGATTATGTTATTGTTGTGATTGAGTGTAGAAAATGGGCTGTGATTATAAACAAAGTCATAAATGACCATAGCTTCCTTATTTTGGTCATCACTATAAGAGCTAATGATGCAAGAGCATCTTGCATAAGAAACTTTTATTAAAAAATAAATAAATAAAAATAAAATTTGTACAAAAGAGAGAAACTGACAAAAATTAGAAGAAAAATAATAAATAAATAAATAAAATTGGAGAAAAGAAGTAAAAGGAATTTAATAGGTGGCATTATTGAATGTCACTTGTGGCTTAAGGGTTTATTTAATGTAACTTTCTAGGCCAACTTGTGGCTTATGCATGTAAGGGTTTATTTTAATTTGTAATGGGCTAAGAGGACTCATGGCTTCGTTGGGTATAAGTAGGGAGTATTATGGAGTTTTTTATTCATTCATTCAATGGAGTGAGTCATAAAGAGTGTGTGATCCATCTTGGGGAAGAGGATGGAAGAAGGAGTATCTGAGTTAGTGAAATTTTTGAGAGTGTGTGGACAAAGAGCTAAATATGAGGCAATTTACACTTGGATCTTGGATTAAGTTTGAGAAGGGCTAGTAGCTGTAGCTTGAAAAAAAAGGAGATTGCTTAGTGCGCTTGCAAGAATAAGTTGGGATATTCCTTGGAGGTTTCTACCAAAGTGTGGATTTGGAATAGGTAGTGTTTGGGTTGGATATTGAGGGATCTTACAAATTTACAATAGTAATTGCTTATGTATTTGGTCATAACCCGAAAGGCCTTATAGCTAGGCATGTTGGATGTAAATCTTATGATTATATTATGATAATTGGCATTATTTTAGATCTAAATATCTATGTTATTATTTATTATTTCATTGTGTGGTTATTTGTTGGGGGCTAGGACATCTTCTTTTTGGAATTCTCCTCCCTTGCACTGTGTCAGTTCAATGGGCTTGCTCAAGGTCCATAGTCAGGATTATCTATGAACTATGAAAAAAAACCCTTGAAAATGTGATATGTTGGCAATGCTATTGTAGAGGGTAGATAATTTAGGGCTAAATTGGTTGTTTATTTGAAGGAAGGATCATCAAAAATTTATTTTGATTGTAATGAGCTTGAGGAATAGTATGGGGAAAGTGCATACAATTTAATAGTAAAGTCACAATGAGTAATTTGATTATTATGGCGAATGGACAATTTTAGGCTAGGTAAAATAAAACTAGGTGTAATTTTTCCATTGTCTAAAGAAAGAAAAATGGGCTCACCAAGTAGAGGGCTTGAACATGTAGTCATCTCATCACAACTATCCATTACATTCATCAGTGCATTGATATAGTTGGTCAGTTCTATAATTTCTTGTTGTTTCTTTATAAAACACAAATAAAATGCATTATATCAGATTCAATACATTTCATGCAGCTATAGTACCATTTGCAAAGATATATGATGAAATAAATTTAAATTAAAGATCTCAATTTTTTTAAAGATTTCTTCAATCTACTATAATGTTTGATTTTTTCTTTAGCTTTCTTGCATTCTAATGATGAAATAGTCATTTCCACAATTACATTCAAAAACATTGTAACACATTTTCAAACCAGTTGAAACAAAAACAAATGCAGATGACCAAAAAAAATGGTTTACAAAAAATGCTAATAAAATGGGCAGCCAAGTAACATAGAGAGAAAAATACCTAGAGATAGAAAACCCTAATAACTTCATATAGTAATTATGAGATATTCTTATAAATACATTCTAAAAATCAGCTTTTTCTTACTAAAACATTCAATATGGAACAATATTCTTATTTTAGTGGAAGGACATCTAGTAATAAAATTAATGGGTACAACAATTGCAAAATTGTCACAATTACAATAGCTAGTTTTGATGGTTCAATGTTGCTTCCATAACACAGTTATTGCATGGACATCATAATTGTGATGGAGGATTGGAAGCTTAATACATCATAATTACAAAAACCTACTATCACAATGGAGATGGTGTCAACATGAATTCTTGCCCCTTCCTCCTTCCAAGTTACAATGTGTGACAAGAAAAGTCTGACAAGAGCCCATTTTTGTTTTTTCACTTGGGTGACAAGTGGTCATTGCAATTTGGGTCCAAATGTAGTAGTGTTTTCCTCCTCAAAGCTAAGAATCATCTAAATTTGGCATGGGAAGAATTTGCTAATCATATAAAACAATAATATTAGCCTAAGGATACCTATGAACATAATTATATGTAATGGCAATTACTCTAACAGAAGAAAGACTAGTTAGTTCAAGAGCACACCAACATATTTCATATTTTCTCTACAAGACTTTGCATCAAATAATTAGAAAGAAAATTGAGTTCTAAAGTATCTGAATGGTCTTCATAGATATATTTAGACTAAAATGGATTTCTCAAATATAGAAACATTATCTATCGCTTTGAAATATGCATAAAAATTTGAGATGAAGTTCAAACAAAAAGGGAGAAGGGAAAATCCAAAAAACCACAAATGGAAAGGTGAAGCTAATAAGCCAATTAGAAAATAAATAGCCAAGGATCCATCTCCAAATTCACCAGCAAAGAAGACATGGGGCACAAAGAAAGCATGGCAAGAATCAGGTATGTGGTGTGAAGTCCATAAAAGTACCTCTCATAGCACTAAAGATTATAGAACTATAAAGAATTTAATGATGGAAACCCATGAAGATGCTATTGAACCTAAGGTGAAATATTTTGGAGAAAAAAAGGAGGATGAATAAATAATTGAGGCTGACCCATTTGTCACAATGACCACTACAAAGGTATTTTCTCATGATGATGAAGAGAGATTAGTCCATTCAAAAATGTGGGTAGGAGGAAGAGGATTTCATTTTATTGTTCATAGTGGTAGTAAAAAGAATTTGATATCTACTAATACTATAAAAATATTGAATCTGAAGACAACATCACACCTACAACCATATTCTATGGGGTAGCTAAGCCAAGGGCGAGATATTCAAGTCAAAAAGTAATGTCATCTTTCATATTCCATTAAACCATTCAAAGATGAGGTGTTTTGTGATGTAGCTCCTATTGATGTGTGTGATATTTTTTTAGGACAGCCATACATGTATCAATGTCATGGGGTGTATGAGTCTAGACTACAAAGTGTGACAATCGAATTAGGTGGACAAAAGTAACAGATTATAGAGGTAAGTCCTACACGCTTTGTATCTTTGATTAGTGCTAAAAAACATAGAAAATTAATAGCCTAAACTAGTATATTTGTGTTATTAATGATTCATCCCAATGAAAAAAAAAATGTGTATAATTCCCATTCCATGGTGTCCATCACAACAAAACAAGAAAGTTCAGTGGATCAGAATTTAACAAAATATCAAAATGTGTTTGAGTTACCAATAAGGATACCCTCACATTACCAAGCTAGATGTTCTATTAATTTGATACTTAGAACCCCATCACCTAATGAGCTAATATATAGGAGGTCAATTCTAGAAAATGATGAGATAAAAAGGTAGATACAAGAATTGATTTAGAAAGGACATATCCACCCAAGTGTATCTCCATGTGGTAGCTCAATTGTTCTTGCAAAGAAAAAGGATGGTACATGGAGGCTTTGTATTGATTATATATCATTGAATATGATTAGTGTACAAAATAGATATCTGGTTCCTCAAATAGATGATCTCTTAGACCATCTTAGTGTAAAAAAATTCTTTGTTAAAATTGACATGAAATTTGGGTACCATCAAGTACTAATTGATCCAACGGATGTATGGAAGACTACTTTTAAGTCTAAAGAGAGACTATTTGAATGGTTGGCGATGCCTTTTTGTGTCACAAATGCCCAAACCACATCTATAAGGATAATGAATGATGTGTTTACATCATTCACCAACTCTTTTCTAGTTTTATATCTAGATGATATTTTAATTTTTGGTAAAACTTTGGAAGAACATTTACAACATGTGGAACCATTTTTTTTGCATTACAAGACCATGGAATCCATGAAAATAAGATTTTTTTTATTTTGGTATGCAAAGTGTTAAGTACTTTGGATATGTTATTGATAGTGAGGGTGTTCATGTTGATCTAAAAAGATCCAATTAAGTAAAGATTGTGCTGCTCCAAGGAATCTCATGTAGAGTTGTGTAGATTCTTGAGTTTAACTAACTTTTATCACATTTTTGTGTTTGGATTTTTGTATTTTTCTTGGCTTTTGAATTAGAATATGCCCTTAGAGAAATCCTCCTACAACATGGACATCTAGTTTCCTAACATAGTGACATGTTTTTTGATATAGTGCGTAGACATCTCACCTACAATAAATAATTATATTCTATTGTTCAAGTTTGCAAGAAATGGAAGCATTATATACTGGGAAGGATACTATCATCCACATAGATCACAAACCCCTTCAATTTTGGAAAAAAAAAGGAAAATTACAAACTTATAGGAACCAAACATGTTCATCTTATCTCCAACAATTTCATCTCAACATTCATCATAAGAATGGTAGCGCTAATAAGGTAGAAGATTGTGTGAGTAGGCCTCAAATTGAAGGAATAAGTATCGTATTAGAATCATGTGGTCACCAGACATAAAATTGGGCCCACTTGTATGGATGTGATAATGAATTATCTGATATTTATACTCAGGCTATGGCAGGTAAAAATGTGAATGATTATCACTTCCAAGATGGAATGCTTTGCCACTTTGGCCAAATTTGTATTCCTAAGGAAGAACATAACAAGTTAAAATGGGAAGCTCAGTATAGTAAGCATGCAGGTCATTTTGGAATAGGTAAGACTATTGCTATACTGCAAAAATATTTTTATCAGCCAAAAATGAAAAAAGATGTGATAGAATGCATTCAAACATGTATAGTGTGTGTCATTGCAAAGCCTACAAATCATAAACCAGTTTTATATTTACCACCTCCTATTTTGGATAAACCTTGGCATTCAATTTCAATGGATTTTATGTGTGGTCTTTCTACCACTAAACATGGAATGATTGTGCATATGTTATAGTAGATATATTTTCAAAAAATGGTAATCTTGGTGGCCTAGACAAAGACAATCTCTATAAAAGAACCTACAAAAAAAAAAAATTGAAGCATGTTTGAGTTCATTCCAGGCTACCAAAAAGCATTATTTTAGATAGAGATAGTTGATTTCTAGGTAAATTTTGGTCTTCATTATGGGAAATGATGAACATAAAAATTAACAAACTCTATTGCATTCCATCCTCAAATAGATGGTCAAACAAAGGTCATTAATCAAATGATAATTCAAACCATGTGTATGTATCACTCCCAATATCCTTGTACATAAGATGAGATTGTTTCATATGCAAAACATAGCTACAATAGGGAAATTCATAGTTTAATTTGCCACAACCCATTTCAAATTTGTCTTTAATATCAACCCTTGGCACCAATAAATGTTTCTATCACAATTATGCAACCTAACTTGTTACCATGCTTGGATAAGGAGAAAGACAAAGAAATGAAGTTAATTTATAAAATTTATCATTTTTCATAGCAAGTTCATGAAATTTTGCAGCAAACCACTAAGAAGTATAAATAGAGGCATGATCAGCATTGAACTCCTCATAATTTTTAGGTTGGGGATAAGGTATGGTTGCAATTTTAGAAGGAATGGTTACAAGGCACTCATAGGAAACTTCATCCACCTCACTATGGCCCCTATAAGATCATCAAGGAAGTTGGTGAAAATGCATTTGAACTCAACTTGCCTCCATTTTTGGGTGTTCACCCAAGATTCAATGTAGAACTATTGAAGTCATATTTCCCTTCTTTACTAGACATTGAAGATAGTGCTGAAGAAATCAATCATATAGAGTTGAATCTAAAAGCTATTAATTGACTCCAAATTAATCAAATTGTGGAGGTTTTTTATGGAGAATTTGATGAACCCGACAATCTATCTGTACCTTGCGGTAAAAGAAAGACAATTTGTTCAATAGGGAAAGTGGCTTACACATGAACAAATCTAGCTTCATTTTCCACATCTAATGAAAAGTGTGGATGAAATGGAGCCCATTAATTCTCAAGGAGGAAGGAATGATCAAAACACAATCCAAGAAGATGCAAAGGATGTTGGTACAAGAAAAAAGGGGAAAATATCAAAATCTATTTTTTCAATATTTTCTATGTTCTAGTATTTTGTATTTTCAGAGGCCTCTAGGGAATCTTTGAGCTTTACTAGTTCTAAGAAGTTTAAGGTATGATTAAACCTTTAACAATTAAACGTAGAACATTAGAAGATCATTTCTAAAACTATGACAATTTGTGATTTTGAGATACGAGTAGAAAGTTATGGCTTCTACAAGTAGATGCAATTTATAAAATAGAGTTTTATAGTTTTCATAGTTATTAGAGTTTATTTTGTAATTAATTAAATTTTGGACTCTTAATTTTTATTTCCAAGGGATAGTGGTGACCCTTGGGATCCATTACACTTGTATAAACTCTATTTTTGAATTGAATGGATCACTTTTTGTCCCGCAAAAACATCTATTGTTGTATTTTAATTACTTTCAATTAAATCACAATACTGCAAGTTCTACACCAGGTATTGTAATCTTGTGAGACCTTTCCTCGATCTATCATAGCACATCTGATACATTCTATTTTGAAACACTATGACTTCATGTGTTGAGACATTATCTGATGGACTAGACATTATTATATTATTTTATGTTGTATGATGTTTTACTTTAAAATGCTTAAATATGTTATTTATTATTTTATAAGAATGCATAATGATGGTGTATCACAATAAATGAATTCAGGATTATAAACATTTTCAATACTTTAATTATGCAATTTGCAATGATCAAATATGTGTGCGTAAATGAGAACATGGTTATTTAAATGAAAGATTGATGTTTTGATCAATGTCATTTTTTAATTTGGTTAAAATATATGAATATGATGTTATTGAACTACTGATG
>CM053786.1:292583805-292641305 GCA_028749045.1 Cupressus sempervirens | reverse complement strand
ATCTTAAAATCCTTTAACATGGTACCTTTGAAAGGCTTACATAATCCTACTAGGTTGGTAACATTCATAACTAGATGTGTTGTTAGAAAGAATAGTTATAGTTTTTAATTGGGCAACCTTTTATCTACAGTAAAAGGCTAGGGGGTATATTACTCCCACCATGTTTTTCATCAACTCATCAAGGGTTTCAACGTAAAAAATCTCTATCACTTGATTTATGCATTTTTGCATGATATTACATGCTTTTATCTTATTTCTTTTATCCATATAGTATTAGGTAAGTGGTTTTTCTCTACCTTTATTGGATTAATACAAGTTGGAGAATTTGTACTAACTCACCCCACCTCTCAGTAGTAGTGTGGATCAACACACACTATGAAGACTCTTATGATCCCTTGATCAAAGAGACTAAAAGCCAATTATACATTCACAAAATCAACAAACCTCGAACACCACTTATAAAACAATCAGATATTATAACTTTAGGATAAAGTGAATTAAACACTTCATCTCTATAGAACTATTCATGATCACAATCTCATAAATAGAAAACATTTAAATATAATTACATTGAATAAATATTCTTTCAACTTTAATTTCAACTTAAATATTTATTTCATAGAAAATAAAATATTCTACAATAATAAGGGAATTCTTCTACTTTACCAACTTCATCATCTGACTCCAACTGTATTCTCCCTCTCTTCTCCCTTTCCAAAAACATAAAGAAGTAAATCTCCATCCTTCCTCTCCCCATCACCTACCCTCCCATCACCTCACTTTATATTACAAAAAATTGAAAAACCATCCTTTACCATGGAAAATATAGTGAGATGTCTCTAAAAAGATACGAACACTTGAGGTCTCTAAAAAGATACCTATCTCGTGGATATTTAATGAGCAGACTATTTTTACATAAAGAAAGGAAAAAGTACACAATAATGTAAGATTCTAAATAGAGAATAATTCTACATTAAAATTTTATTTATTAGGAAACAATTCTTTTTTGAATCCAAACATATATTCTATGGTGATTGCATAGATCTTTTAGAAATTTTTTTGTTTGAAGACTACAACCTCTTCAAACTTTTCTCCACGTACGGGTTCCATGCAAATAAAAATATTATAAAACACCACTTAATATCGTCCTCAAGCATATGTGCATCTCAAGTGACATGAGAGAATTGACTTCCTAGTCTTTAAGATGTGTGTATCTTTAGACTTTATAGTCGTCAAGATTCTTTTCATTTAATTGGCATATTCAATCTCATTTTCCACAATTATCAGGAATTCAAAATAAATTGCAATCAGGACTTAATTTGTTCAGTATTGCATCTCCATCACTTTTGATTTGTATTTCTATTGTATTTCCATGATTGCTCTTCCTCACTATCCAGCCTTCATTTCATTTGGAAAACAAAATATTCCCCACCCACTACTGATAGTCATATCTTTTTAAATTTATTCTTGATAGAAATCAAGACTTGTTTTTGTTTGATGGGAATAGTTCCTCGTGTTGTAGTAGAATTAAGATTAGGTGTTTACTATGCTCAAATCACATGATTCACTGCTCTTGCCAGCACCATCTTTAATTAAGTTGATAATATCTTCAATTAGAGAAAAACATGACTGGACAGATCACAGACTATTTCAATAATATCTCCAATCAGACAAAAATATGACTGGACAGCTCACAGATTATTTCAATAATATCTTCAATCGAACAAAAACATGACTGGACAGCGCACAGACTATTTGATATATTTTAAACTTTAACTTTCACAGTAAAATAAGATTTTGCTGGCTGTCAAATCTTCTTCTTGTTTGACAAATAGAAGATTCGCGGCCCACCTCCTGATCTCTTTCATAGGAAATTTAACTGCAGTGTTTTTCGTATATTAAACTGATATAATGGAAGGCACTTCATTAGCCTTTACAAGAATATGTGCGTCTTAATTGACAAGAAAGATTTGACTTCTCAGTCTACGCAATACACACCTCTTCTAAGATTTACCGAGTCAAAAAAAATTGTATTCGATTTTTCTGTATTTTTTCTTGACAGATTTCGGCCCCACATTATGTGTGCTGTCAAGTCACTCTGACTATACACCCAGCAACGAAAGCTTCGCAGAAAGCAACTTTTCAGTATCCCTCTTTACAACTTTCCTCCCTCCTTTTTAACTTGACAACACTCTGCAATTGACCAGTGTTATGCTAGTGGCCGACAAAATCAAAACCAAAAATTTAAAGTTGCCATAAGACTGCTTTAATTATCTAGTTGCACAATTTTACTTTTAATAAAAAAATTATGACCAAGTAGCTATTCTAGATCATCGAAGAGTACATTTGAAGCAAAATTCTAAGTGAATTCAAACTGAGTAATATAAGATATTAAGTTATTCGTCTTTAATAGAAATGAATGTAAATAGTGTTTTGTTAAATGCTAATATCGCCATTCAAACAAAAACACGACTTGACAGCGCACAGACCATTCCTCTATATTTAAAAATTTAAATTGACTAAAACAATAAAATGATTACTTCAAACCTGATTCTTTTGTATTTGCAAGTCTTTTAATATATTATTAATTAATATGATTTTAGTAAAGTTGTCTCTGATTTAACCATAGTTTGGAAATGTAGTTGTAAATAATTTTTTGTTTTAAAAAAATCAAACTATCATTTTGATTTCACATGTTTATCATTTTTTTTCACTTTATTTGATTTATCGTGAATTTGTTAAAAAAATACAATCATAGTAGAATTATTAGAAAGTATAAATATGACACTTAGATTTATTAAAAAACAATCATTTATCACTTGATATTATCTATAACATTATATGTAAAATGAAAAGATTTATCTTTGCCATTCTAAGAAAATAATTTATATTTGAAAAAAAAAATTAAATATTTTTAAAAATTATTTATTTTTTATTTTTTAATTTTTTTAAAGTTTAAAATTATTTTAATATTTTTGGCAAGAGTCTATAACACCTCTCATGTGAGAGGTCTTGAGTTCAAGCATGAAGCTCACATAAAAAAAATACATATTTTTTTAAAAAAATCACTGGTTTACTTTATTTTTAGCTCATTTTGTTTATATATAATAAATTAAATATAAATTAAAAATAATTATTTGTATATATTTTTAAAATTTTTATTATTATTTAAATTAGAAATTCATTAAATTATTTAAGAAACATTTTATTGTTAAACCTCTACTAGTCATGTTGTTAGCGCAAAAACATATAGATAGCTATTTTAATGTAGAATATTTTTAAAATAAAACAAAGAAAATTGAATTCTTAACTTAGAATTTAGTGAATTCATTTGAATTATTTTTCTATGTTACTAATTTATAATTATTTTTATCATAATAAAAAAAATTCCATATGTATATGGTCATTAATGTAAAATGCTTTCTAATAATATATATGAGAAATGTGTAATTTTTATACTTATCACATAATATTTTGTTATTTGTTTCAAATATTTTTCTACATAAAATATACAAAACATAAATTTTTTTACCATAATTAAATTTTACTATTGCCAAATTAGTATTTTAACAAAATAATTTTTTTTTTTGTTTTCTAATTTTAAAAAAATGAATAAGCCCTAGCAAAATAGCTACTGACTAATTAGAAAAAAATAATTATTGATTGATAATTATTTTAAAAATAAAATGGCTTTTCAACTTTACAAGTTCATTGTTTTTGGTTATAAAATTAATTTGAATGGGCCATCGGGAACATTAGTTCCTTGCCTAAATAGGCAGGGAGTAACAAACAAATTCTTGCACAACATACCAAGCATGAAAATACATCGACAAATAATTCTATTTTTTTTACTTCTCAAAATCTTGTCAGAGATTGAGTGATATCAAGGGACTTAGGTTGGGTTTCATGGGCACCTGCTTCCTTAAAAATAGAGTGGGTGTTGATGAGAATCTTAAGGAATTTCTAAAAGGAAGTAATCCCATGAATTTTATATTTGAACCAGCTTCAAAAAATCAACTATTATATTCATGGAAGCTTGTGGTGTTATAAATTTTAACAATAAAAGAATTTAATAATTTAATAAATTTATTTGGTACTATTATATCATTTTGGTGGGAAAATGAATCGTAGGTTTTGACAAATGGTAGATTTCTTCCCTAAGCAAGTGGGGCTATTTCCAACCCCACCCCAATTTCACCTGCTCAAACTCAGTGGGCAAAATGTTAGAGCTCATATTTTAGAGGATAAGATTCCAAATAAACCTTTAGCCCACCTTAAACATTTATCATGGAGCCACCCGCTCCACAAAAGTAGAGCCTAAGCCCCTCCCATGGGACCCCTACCTTAGCCATTCCTAGGAGTTTTCCCCTCTCCTCACTTTCATCCCATTTTCTTTAGAAGATTGACCAGTGTATACTTTATTATGCCTTATCCATATCACATAGTCCTTCATAGCTATTTAATAATATCTCTGAGATCCTACATACAGAATAGAGGCTTGGAAAGTGATTTATGTTTCTTGAGTTCAACAAAGATGAGGATCTCTTTGAGTCTAGTTTGTCCCCTCCTCCTCTTATTTCTCTCTATAAACCAATCTCATGCTTCTTTTCCTTCTTATTGCTCTGATCAACATGCTCTTCTTTCTTTTAAGCATTCACTTTCTCCTAACCCCAACAATGCTCTTCTATCTAATTGGTCTCCTCATCATTCCCTCTACAAGTGAATTGGTGTTCTCTACTCTTCTTGTCATCAATGTGTGGTCTCCTTGAATCTCACTTGTATGTCTTTACTCACCCCCATCTCCCCTTTCCTTGGCAATCTCTCTTCTCTTAGAGTAGTTTCTCTCAACAATAATAACTTTCATGGCCTAATTCCTCCTCAATTGGGGAACCTTTTTCTCCTTAGAATACTTAGATTGTCTAGGAATAAATTGGAAGGATCCATTCCCCCCACTCTAGAAAATTGTCATTCTTTACGACATCTTATACTATCCTACAAACTTTTGAGTGGACATATACCTTCCCAGCTTGGCCTTCTTTTGCACTTAGAAACCCTTGGTCTAGGAGTAAACCATCTAATGGGAACAATCCCAACTTCTCTAGAAAACTTCTCATAACTAGTTTACATAGAGTTGGGGAAAAATGAGCTCAATGGTGATAGTCCTATTGAACTTAGTATGATTACTCAACTTGAGGTACTTTATCTTCACAAAAATGACTTGACAAGAGTGATTTCCATTTCCATTTCAAACTATACTCTTCTCAAAAATATCTTGTCATCACATAATCATTTAATTGGAAGAATAACTTCCCATCTTGACCTCATTTCACATATGGAGATCCTTTATTTAGTGGTAAACAAGCTAACAGGAATAATCCTAGCTTCTCTAGGAAGTTTGTCATCACTAGTTGGCTTGGAGTTGGGGCAAAATGAGTTGCATATTGATATTCTTGATGAACTTGGCATGCTAACTCTATTATGTTGAATTTAATCCCACCTACCCCAACTAATCTCCATAGATTTCAATCTTTCTTCTCACCATTTTCAATCAAATCGTTTTGTCTAAACAAGTTCTCTATTAAAAGATATATATATTATTATAATCTTTTCTAGAAGTTACTTCTATGATGGATTTGAAACATTTTTAAAATGCCTTTAATGTTTTTGAACATCATCTTTTGTCAAGTGGATGTGGTAAGAAAGTAAGTTTTTTGAGTGGCGTGTGAAGAAAAGTCTAAAACAGGGGTTTTTTATGGCAGTAGGGAGATTAGTCTAGAAACATAGAGATGAAGCAATATTTGAAAGATAGGGGTCTATTGTAGCAAACATAATAGTTTGAAAAGTAAATGGAAAAGATAATCTTGTAATGCTTTGGACTAGTGTTCTTATGTAATCAAATTATTGCATATATCCAATATGTATTGAAAACTTGTCTTTAATCTCTATTATTTTCTCAATGTCTATTCTCCTTTGTCTCTTTCCATCAGTGGTATCAGAGCTAAAGGTTTCAAGAATATTAGATGAATAATTTTTCTTAGGAGGTTGTCAAGATTAGAAATGCCTTTTTCATAGACAACAATGATAATAAGTAGTAGTGGGGTCTAGTAGTGGAAGCCCTCCCCCCACCCCCAAACCGCCAGAGCAAGCTTGATTTGAAATGGGGTTTGGCTTGGAATGTTGGACCAATTGTGGCTCAATTTGATAATTCCAAATTTTTTCCTAGAATGAAGATGGTGTGGTATCCACCCTTGACAACTAGTTCAAGCTAAACTTTGATGGTTCGGTTGTGCTAGGTAGCACTTTCATGGGAAGTATCCTTTACAATATTATGGGAAATATGGTTGTCACCTACATAGATAACTATGGAGGGGGCTCTAAAAATGAAGCTAAGGCACTGGTGCTTCATTGGGCGCTGAGAATTGCAAGAGCTCGGGGTGTCAATAAGTTAGCTATTGAGGGAGACTCAATGTTAATCATTAAGGTTGCTAAGGGAGAAGGAAGAAGCAACTAGTCGATTAAAGTTATAATTGATGAAATATGAAGGTTGATAGAAGATTTCCAAGAGATCCACGTTGCCCATATATATCATGAGGGAAATGGCATGGCAAATGGGCTGGATAAATTTGGCTATGATGTCACACACCTTATGGAATGGAATAACGTCAAAATGTTGCCATCATCAACTCAAGTTGTGATGGAAAGGGAGCATACCTTCCTTAATACCATATAAATTACCAAAATAGGTGGCATACCTTCTTTTCTCCATGTGGGCATATGAAAAGGATGCTACATAAAGCGAGTTTTTTGGCATGATTGTTTACTGACTTCCATTGTGATTTTGGTTGCCATGAACATTAATTACTATTATAAAAGGATGTAGAGGGAAGATTTAATGAGATGCAGTGAACAATATAGTAATGATCAAAATTATATGTTAATAAATTCCCACACAAGAGATAGCTAGCAACAACCATTTATGAAAGGAAAGAGAATGCTCAGATGTGTCTTGAAGAGTGGTCTTTTGTTTTATAGGAAACATTGCAGACTTATGATGGTCATGCAATTCCTTTTCATTTTATTTGCTGAGATTCTTTAATTTATATCCAACAATGTTAGAACCTACAACAAGGCTATGTCATTTGATGAATTAGTTGTTGATTTGTGTGACAGTATGGGAAATAGTGATCAAATTGAACTGGTGGGTGTAGAAGATAGCAATCATAGTAAGGAGGCAAAAATGGTGTACTTGCAGGAAGGTAGCCTTTTACATTATATGGAGGGTATGGTGAAGCAAGATGAGGTTATATCAATGCAGTTCTTCCAAACTTGGAAGGATAGGAAGGTGATTGTCAATGGCATGAGCTTCGATATTTTGGAAGAAACCATTACGATGGTTGGTGAATTTTTGATGGAAGGAAAGAAGTAGTAGAGGTAAGCAAAGGTCAATGATGAAGCTAGCCTGTGAAATTTTTTTTAAGGCAAGGAGGAACCAGAGAGAATGCATGGTGGGATTTCTTGAGCTACCCTTCCTAAGCCCCAGGACATCATCTTCTATGCTATCATGTGGTACATCACCTTGGAGGACCATTTCTATGCACTATACTACTACCATTTCCCCATCCTAAATCATTTTAGGAATCTGGACCACATCTCCTTCTCATTTATATTATTGCATTCACTGGAGTATTGTATTCTTAAGGCAAGGAGGAATCATGAGGAGGGGAAAATCCTCTACTTCATTCACCAGGGGCTAATGAATAAACTTTATACCCAACATCTTCCCTTGAATCTACCACTTTTGATTAACCTCCTTTCCTCTATCACCCCTCAAGCCTCCCTTGACCTTGGCCCTAGCCCTAGCCATAGGAAGTTAAAGAAAATCCCTGCCCCTGATGTCAAAATTAACCCAAAGGTTAAAATAAGCCTAATTGAGTCAGATTTGAACACTAGATAGGGTAATCAAAGTGCTAGAAGGTCTAGAAAATGCCTCCAGATGGGAAAATTTAAGTCCCCCCCCCAACTCCATGCATGATTCTAGCATTGATTCCTCTAGAAGTAATGCCAAGCTTGCTAAAAATAAGATGCCTGAGGACAAAATACCTACCCCAAGCGCAATAAGTCCCTCCCATGTCTCTGACACTCTCGAGGCTACCCCAACTAAGAGAGGGGGTAATGATATTACCTCTCCATGAAAAGAAACCCGCAAAGGTGATTGAAAGAAGGGAAGCCATAGCCATAGCAAAGGTGAGACTAGAAAGGTTGGAGAATTCCATGAGATTCGAAACCTTGATGGAGCTTTCCACCAAGGTCATGCACTCCATAGCCACCACCCTTTATTTTCTGTATGCAAACAAAGAGGAGAAGGACCTGGGCAAAGTCACTGAGACCACTTGATCCATCTATGGGTTCCTAGCTAAGGATTGGTTAAAGACCATCCTGGACAAATTGATTAAAGTGGAAGGTGAGGATGGGGACAAGGATGTACTTGAGAAGGATGATAGCCATAGGCTTGAAAAGGGAAGCTAGCCCTATGTCTTTTACTTTTTTTTCTATGTTTTCTTTATGCCTATGAAATTGTACACCACATGGTCTTTATGTTTATGTCATATAAGAGGACTTATAGCAGCAATTTTGTAAGGGTTTTTGTTTTATTTTATAATCTATTATGCATATTAGTTTAAAGACTACTAGTACTATTAAGCTAACCATGAACATATATTGTGTTTTGAAGTTTAAAGTTGGTATTGGTTAGTTGGTTAAAAGGTTACCTCCTACTTTTTATTCATCCCTTTTGCACTTTGGGGCCAGCCCTCCATCTTGTTGCTTGCTATCAATTACTTCATAAAAAATGGAAATAAGCACCAGCATGAAAAATCAACAGATCCCATAGTTCAATGGGAAAAATTATGCGTATTGGGAAATGATAATCAGAGCATTATTTTCTTCACAAGATTTATGGGATTTTGTCAAAAATGGATACCCAAAACCAACAAATGCACCAACATACAATGCACTTTCTAAGGTAGATAAGGATTTATTGAAGGATAATAGGAAGAAAGATTCAAACTCTTATTTTTAGCTTTCAATGAGTGCATGAAAGCATATTTCCAATGATTACAACATCAACAATGTCTAAGCAAGTATGGGATATTCTTCAAACAATCAACCAAGGAATGGAAAAAGTGAAGACAACCAAACTACAAACACTAAGAAAGGATTTTTGAGTGTATTGAGATGAAAGAATCCTATTCAATAGATTCATTCTTCACTCAACTTCTTAGATTGGTAAAACAAATTAGATCTTATTGTGAGACACTTGAGGAAGAGAGAGTAGTAGAAAAGATACTGATATGTTTGCCTCCAAGATTTGACAATATTGTGTAGCCATAGAAGAGTCAAAAGATTTCTCATAGATATCAGTTGATGAGATACATGCCTCTCTCATTTCTCATCACCATAGACTAAATAGAAGAACAAATACAATTTTGGAGCATGCGTTTGAGGCACAAATTTTAGTCAACCATGGTAGAGGTGAGGAAAGAACAAATTTCAAACATAGAGGAAGGAACACAAGTAGAGGTGGAAGTTGTAGCCCATCAAGTTCAAGTGGAAGAAGTAGCTGCCATAACCCAACACAAACTGCATTTCAAAATCAGCCTCAAGGGAAAAGGTACGAAAAATCCTCAATCCAATGTCATTATTGGAAGAAATATGGGCATTATCCTAATGAACATAGAAAGAAGCAATATGATACTAGACAACAAAGTGCAAACTTTACCAAAGAAAATCAAACATAGGATAGCATTTTCTTAGCTTGTAATTTTCAACAAGAAAGTCACATTGAGGTATGGTTTTTAGATTCAGGGTGCAACAATCATATGACAAGGAATTTAGAAATGTTTTCTAGCTTAGATGAAAATGTAAAATCTAATGTAACTAAGGGAAGTGACAAAAAAGTAGAATTCAAAGGAAAAGGGAATGTCAACATTCTAACCAATAACTGGGAGAAGAAACATATATCTAATATCTACTTTGAACTTGGTTTAAAACATAATATAATGAGCATTGGGAAACTTGTTGAAAAAGGTTATAGAGTATCTTTTAAAGATTTAGTGTGCACAATCTTAGACAAGTTTCCAAGAAATCAGCTCATTGGAAAAGTCCAAATGATAAATAATAGAGTGCTTCCCTTAAGCATTAAGCCCAATTTGAATGTAAAAAATGCCCAAGCACAACCTACAATGATCACACAAGATGTAGAAGAAAAAGTTGCAAAAGTCACACAAATAATATTTTAAGTAGAAATAATGGATGAAAATTGGATTTGCCATCTATGATTTGGACATTTAAACTTTGTAGCACTAAACTTACTTTATAAGAAGAGCATGGTCAAAGGATTAACCCTCATAAAGAGACCAGAAAGGGTGTTTGAAGGTTGCATCTTAGAAAAGTAACATATGGAATCATTTCTTTTAGGTATGTTAATAAGAGCTAAGAAACCTTTAGATATCATCCATTCATATTTGTGTGGATCAATGCAAATGCCCCACATTGGAGGAAGATACTACTTCTCGACATTCGTTGATGATTATTCAAGGAAAACATGGATCTACTCTCTAAAAAATATGGATGAAATGTTTGATTACTTCCAAAAATTCAAGGCTTTTGTTGAAAAACAAAGTGGTCCTTACATCAAAGCATTAAGAATGGATAGAGGTTAGTGAATACATCACAAATAATTTTCTAAATTTTTACAAGGAACACAAAATTCACAAGCAATTCACAACTTGATATACACCTCAACAAAATGGTATAGCTGAAAGGAAAATAGAACAATAATGTAAATGGCTAGAAGCATGATGAAGGAAAAATAATTGTCAAATGAGTATTGGGTTGAAGCTATATCATCTGTAACTTATATAATGAATAGATGTCCAACAAAGACTGTGAAAAATATGACTCCTGAAGCAGCGGAGTGGAGGAAAATATAGTGTTTCTCATATGAGAGTATTTGGATGTGTGGCATATGCACATGTGTCAAATGAGTTGAGAAAAAAATTTGATAAAAAAGGAGAAAAAAGTATATTTATTGGTTATAGTGATGAACCAAAGGCATACAAGTTATATAATCCAATCAACAAAAAATTTCTAATCAGTAGAGATGTGTAATTTGTAGAACATGAAGCATGGGATGGAACATTGTATAAAAAAATTAATATAGAATCCAGCATACCACAGGAGGAAGATGAATATTTTGCATCAGCACATACTTCAAATGTGACTCCTCCTACACTCATTCAAGGTCAACAATTTGGTCAAAGGGCACCATCATAAAGCATCAACACAACCTCATTCTTACAAGAAAATACACCATCAAATGTGAAACAAACACCATATTCAATTGGGACTCTTAGCGCTCACCCATCAAGTCCACAATTTACAAATTCAAGTGAAATGTCAAACCCCATAGTAGCAAGCTTAAGGAGACGAAGAATCAGAAGTTTGAGGGATATTTATGGGCAATAAAATGGTGAAAGTAATGCAAATTAGACTTCTTATTTTTGGTTTGTATTCACATGTAGATGATCCAACACACTTTGAAGAAGCTACTAAAGAAGAAAAATGGATGAAGAAATTGGGTCCATAGAAAATAATCAAACATGAGACTTAGTGAGCCTTTCACAAGGAAAATATGTGATTAGAGAAAAGTTGGTTTAGAAGACAAAGTTGAATGGAAAAAATAATGTTGAAAAACATGAAGCAAGGCTTGTAGCAAAAGGTTAATCACAACAACCTAGTGTAGAATATATTGAGACATTTTCACCAATAGCTCATTTAGACTCACATGAGGACTATATTAGCAATAGGAGCTCAAAACAAGTGGACAGTTTATCAAATGGATGTGAAATCTATTAGAGATAGGAAATGCTGATGTGGGGGGGAGGAGGGTGAAACAGTATTCTACAAAATTTTGCCCACAACTGAATATTTTAAATTACTTTATAACTTGCATATGAAAGTAAACCAACAATACTAAATAGTAAATATAACCATGCACATAGAGAACTCATAACACCATTATTTGTTTAAGGAAACCCTAGACAAGGGAAAACCTTGGTGGGGATGATATCCACTTGATGATCCACTAAACAAAAGAATCTTGTTAAGGATATTAACCCTATTAGGAGTCTATGAAATACATATAGTGTCTTGAGTCCTTTTTAGAAGCCTCAACCATGTTAGGAGTTGCTTCAACCCTATTAGGAGTTGCTAGATCAAATACAATGTATGCAAGAAGAGCCTAATTCTATAACATGCAATTATACAATTTAGTTCTTCACAAGAGTAGATATACATACAATACTTTCTTACTACTATAACTCACACTTTTTCTAATCATACATAAGATCTCACATCACATAAGGCTCACATAACATATTATCTTCCTTCATAGTAGTTTGCATCGCTTATATTGCTAGACACTCTATCTACACAAGATAAGATCGTTACCTATATCTCACACATTAGTAAAACTCTTCTCAGTCAGCCTTCATGTCTTCACACGCTTGAAATAATATAAAATAACTTATGGATTAGTGTCCACAAAGTCAGCTCATCATGACTTAGTAATTATTTATGTCACCAAACTAATTCCTTAATCCATACAAGTCATATTACTGATATGCTCTGTTTTCCTCTATCAAATACCTATACTGACCTATTTTAACTATAACTTGCACCATATTATCTATACACATCTACGCACTTGCATACATAATTATGAATATATCATACATATATCCTCAACCACACATAAGCTAACTCAAAGTGAGTTGTTTGTACACAACACATATGTCTCTGTGTTGCTACAAAGTATCTAACACTTAGACAATTTTCTAACTCTAAATGCTTAAATGAAATGTTAAATACATATTTCCATAAATGACAACTATCTAGACATCTAGGTGATCATATTTCCAACAACTTCACCCTTTGGCATTGATGGAAATTTTTGGGAAAATTGGCTAAGTTCCAAAATGATGTCACACATAACAAAAATGAATAAAAGTAACTACATAAAGTTGCTTTCAAAACATAGAAATTTTATTCATGTTTTGATGGATCATTACATTCTTTATCACTCCTTACATTGATACATAAGTGTACTCCCCCTTACATATACAATCATATAATTTACATATTAATACTTCTTTTCCATACATATAATTTTACTTACATATTACTCCCCCTTTGACATCAATCATGGTGGTGTCAAAAACTGTATACAAAAACTAGGCAGCTTGCTGATCAACTTGATAATCTAGAAAATCAATATGCATATACAAGTTTTAATCATTCCACTTCCCTCTTCCAGTTATCCTTCACTGTATGATAGATATTTATTAGTGCACATAGTGCATAAAATGCCACTTCAACTATGCTCAAGTTAGTACAAGAAAACTTATCATGGAAAGCCTTTTTTGTGAGACATTCCTCTAGTTGCCTCTACAAAATGGCAGTTTTTAGTGATAGGATTTCTCTAAGAGTAGAGAACCTTTTTTTTACCTTTTCCTTATTATACTCCAACCCTCTAATCACATTATGAATCTTCTCCACTTTAGTTCCACAATCCTTAATGCTAGCCTTGGGGACCTATAGATCTATAGTGAGTATATCAAGATCACTCAACTTACCCTTTATCTGACTCTCAAAGTCTATTAGGTACTTGTATGACACTGCACACCATCCATACAACTTCTTACCTTCATCAATTTGTTTCCTTAACTCCTTCATGCCTACTTCAAGTGCCTTCAAGTCATTTCTCACATCTATGCACATTGTATGAAAAAGTGTTGAATCATGTTTGCCCTGAGTTTGCACTAAAGATATCTCAACTAAAGTTGTGAATTCCTCATCAAAGGTCTCCACCAATTCCTTTGCCTGCAAGTCTGGATTAGGTATTGTTATAGTAACTATCCTATACATCTATTCCAAGACATCAGCTAGAGTCCTCTCCAAAGACATAACAAATTTTTTCTTTTGGAGAATTTTTCTCGAAGAACTCATCAGTCCCTTCTCATCATCATCATCATTAGATGGTACTATTCCTGTTACTAATAGAGTTACTACTAGAATGAGTGTAACTACATTCAATTTAGAACTCTTCTTCTCTTCCTCAACCTTCTTCTCTTCTTCTAGTCTCTTAGCTTCTTTCTTTGACTTTTTGTTCTTCTTTATTTGACTTTTATTCTTCTTTCTTCCTTTCCTCTTCCTCTTGTTTCTTATTTCTTTCCTCTTCTTCTTCTTTTTCTTTTCCTCTTCTTCTTTCTTTTTCTTTTTCTCTTCCTCCTTTTTTTCTCCTTTTCTATCTTCTTTTCTACCTCTCTGTTTCCTTCTTCCTCTCTTTTTCTCTTCTTCTTCTCTTCCTTTATCTTTTCTTCTTCTCTCCTCTTTACCTATTCTTTCCTCTTCTCCTTGGATTATTTACTCTTTTTCTCTTTGTCTTCTCAATCATTAGAGCTAGTGTATGTTGTGATATTTCCAACAATGGATTGGTCAAATACTACAAAAGGATTCTCCTTTGCATCCATAATTATATGTGTACTATATAGTTGCATGGACTTAGCACCCATAACAATGTGTGGTGGTGAGAAAGTCTCTTGTGTCTATTCTACTTCTTCCTCAACACTGGAAGGTGTACTTTCTTGTACATTGGTGCAGGAGCACCTAGGCAAACATCTAGGAACACCTTGGAAGAAGACAAAAGAAAAGAATCTATGGTATCTTTTAAAGTGGATTCAAATGTATTAAACCCTATAATGGATGAATTTAATGAACAATTTAATTTTAACTTGAAAAGTCCTAAAGACTCGGATAAAGGATTTAGGCATAAAAATGATGTATGGGTGGCCAATAGTGCCAAGAAGGGATCTAGATTGGTTAGAGGGGTCAAATAGGCCCTAGGGGGTTATTATAATAACTCCTAAATGCTAGAAAAAAATTAAGTATGTGTTAAAACATTTTAATGAGGTTTTAAAGTAAAATTTAGAGTTGTTGCGGCTACATTTTGAATTAGGAGGGAAAACTAGTGTTTGAGTGTTTTAACCTTTGTTATAGATTCCAACCAATGGAATATTGTTGGAGAAGTTGTATTTTGTCCTATATAGCCTATTAAAGCCATAGGATCATTAGATTTGAGGCATTGTATGGATTCCATCAGCAATGTTCGGATTTGGCAGTTGGAATGCAATAAAAACTCCATTTTTGAGCATTTTGCATTAGATATTTTGTTTGGATTGGTTTTTAATTGATTTTATAATGTTTTGAATCCATTGGGATGATTTATAAACCATTTCTAGTGCATTAAGACAAATAGGGTTTCATTTTATCAAACTTGCTGATTTCAAGCAACTTTTGCAACAATTTGTGTAAGTTTTGGGCACTTTGGAAGCATTTGGTCATTCCATGGATATAGGAATCTGATTCACATGGAATTAACCTTTATTCTAATGTAAATAATCATTATAAGAATTATTGGGAAGGATTTTTCATGAATGGAGGCTTCTAATGGGTTTTTGGTGGTTGTAGGTGCATGAAATGCATGCCTAGAGTGTAGCAGCCAAAGATCTATCCATTGGAGAGGGGTATTTTATGGTAGATATCATGTACATATACATTGGACATGGTGAATAAGCTTTCATTTGTTTGGTATTGACATGGGAGGTCACACATTGAGAAAGCCCTAGATTTAAGTGTTTGTAGGAGGCCAAATTAGGGGTTTCTTATTTGCAGAGGTTGGGAAGTCAAATTGATTTGATTTTCCTTTGATTGGGATAATTTTGGAGGACTTTTGAAAGTTTTAAGTTTTATATGTATGGTCAGCATATACTTTCTTTGTAAACTCACCCTATTTTATGCTTAAAAAGGGTGCCAAGTTTGGGGATTTGGTTGTTGCTCCAAAAAAACATATACTAAGTTTGAAATATGTTGAAGAAGGCTGAAATGGGTATCTATAAACCTTTTTTTTCTTGAGTACTTTTTTGGAAAAGTTTTGAGAAAAAATTAGATATTTCTCATTGCAGACCTAGTTGAGGGCAATTAGGCCTACTAGGCAATATTGAAGCATTTGAGTGCTAGGATTGGGTTGGGGGTCTAAAACTTCTTCAAACCTCTTGAATCCATTTTAGATAAGTGAAATACATCCACCATAGCCATTGGGAGGGTGTTAGAGTTGTAGAGTGGATAGTTGTTGTTTGTGGGTTTGGGGAACATAGCCTTTCCCTTGCACATTTTCACTTTGTGAACTTGATTGGGCCCCATCACACTTTTCCATTGCATCAATTGGTATCAAAGCCTAGTTGTATCCCAAGCTAAAGGAAGAAAATATTTATTTGGGTCATTTTTGTATTTGATCCTTGTTGAAGCCTTTGAGCATCCCTTACCTTTTGAGCATTCGTAGTGGGTCTTGGTACTTGAGAAGATGTCAAATGGAGAGGATGAAGGGATCCATCAAAGGGTCACTAATTCTTAACTTGAAAATCTTGTAAAGGAACAAATGGAAGAGAATAGAAGAATAAGAGCAACCCTTGAACGAGAAAGAAGGGAAAAGCTTGAGAAGGACAAGGAAATGAAAACCTTGATTGGTAGATTAACCATGCTGGAAAAGAAGGGAAAAAGTAGAATGGAAGAGGAAGATGACTTTGAAGAGTAGGATGAAGAAGATATCCCTTTGAGAGAAGTGACACAATTAGATCCTAAGGAGGAGAGGATGGCTAGGTTTGTTAAAGCCATAAGCAGTAGTGATGCAAAAGGAAGATTAGACTTACCTTTGTATGAAGGTAAGATGGATGATGAAGAAATCATTGACTGGTTTAGTGCTATGGAGAACTACTTTAAGTTTGAGAACATAGAGGACAAAGAGAAAGTAAGAATTTCCAAGACTAGACTAAAAGGGCATGCCTTACTTTGATGGGATTTTATATAGGAAGAGAGATTGAAGAATGGTAGACCCAAGATTACTTCTTGGTATACTATGATGGACAAAATGAAGGAAAAAATTTTAGCTAGTGACTGCAAGGTACAAATGTATAAAAAAATGCAAAGTCTTGGGCAAGGAAACTTGGATGTACAAGGATACATTAAAGAATTCCATAAGTTGGATATTAGAGTGGGTCATGATGAGGATGTAGAAGAAAAATGGCAAGATACTTTGGGGGGCTTAGATTCAACATCCAAGATGAATTATGTCTTACAACCCCTAGATCTATTGAGGAATGTTACAAGTTTGCCATAAAGGGATGAAGAGAAGTTGAGGAGAAGAGAGAAGAATAGTGGTGGTAGAGGAAATGTAACCAAAGGTAGAGGATGAAAATCTACTAATCAGAAGGAATGGGCTAATGAGGACAAGAGAAAGAATGCTGATTCAAAACAAATAGAAAGTGGTAGATCTAGTTATGGAAGAGGTAGTGGTACATTCACTAGTAAGTGTTTTAATTGTGGAGTCATTAGGCATCATTTCTTTAGGTGTCCTAGGAAAGAGGTTGATCACATGAAGGTAGAGAAGAGAGTTCACTTAGCACAAGGAGGGGAAGAAGAATGGGAAGACAAAGGCAAGGCTATACAAATTGGACCATATGAGGAAGCAGAATCATTGATGGTGAGAAGAATGCAGCAGCAAAAGAAGGCTCCAATATCCATCTTTAAGACAAATTTTGTAAGTCATGGTAACATTTGTAAAATGATCATTGATTATAGATCATTTGATAATTTGGTTTCTTATGAGATGGTAAAAAAACTGAAATTGCAAAAGTTTCCAATTGAGAGACCATATAAGGCTTCATGGGTAAGTGATGAGAAAAAAATTATTGTTAGAGAGAAAGCATTTGTTTATTTTTCAATAGGATCATATGCTGATAGAGTTATTTGTAAGTTAATTCCTATGACATGTTGTCATATTATTCTTGGAAGGCCTTGGCAAGCCTCTAGGGATCCTATACACCATGGATTGGCAAATGTGTACATTGTGCATAAAGATGGTATGAAATTTTGCCTTAAGTCTTTACAAAGTATAGATGGTGATGGTGGAAGGATTGTATGTGTTGTTGACAAAAATTATATCACATTAGAAGATCAAACAAAAAGCAGTGCTGATCTGAAACACAAGGCTTCCTCGGTAATGATGAAGAGTCATGTTGTTGATCACAAAATTTCTGATTTGCAGCAAATGTTGTATGAAAAGAGGATATTAATTGGTTCTCTTTGGTGTCCATTATTGATAAATAGCAAGGATAATGATGGACTATTCATAAAGGGTAGAGATAAGGGTCTTTTAGATCCTCAAATGAAAGACAAAGGAAAAATTGAGAGGGCAAATGATAAATGTCCTAAATCTGATGTTTTTATTTCTTCTAACATTTTGAATGAAGAAAGTACGTCTAGCACAAGTGGAGGCTTTCTGAAGAAGATTTGTAGACATCCATCTAGGAGAATGGGTGGCTTCAAGACAACTCCCCTTCACTCTTGTGGCAAGAGTCTTTTTTGAGGTGGGGTGTATGGTGCAGGAGCACCTAGGCAAACATCTAGGCACACCTTCAAAGAAAAAAAAAGAAAAGGATCTATGGTATCCTTTAAAGTGGATTGGAATTTATTAAAGCCTATAATGGCTGAATTTAATGAACAATTTAATGTGAACTTGAAAATTCCTAAAGATCTGGGTAAAGGATTTAGGCATAAAAATGACGTATGGGTGGCCAATAGTGCCAAGAAGGGATCTAGATTGGTTAGAGGGATCATATAGGTCCTAGGGGGTCATTATAATAATTCTTAAATGCTAGAAATAAATAAAGTATGAGCTAAACATTTTAATAAGGTTTTAAAGTCAAATTTAGAGTCTTTACGGCTACATTTTGAATTAGGAGGGAAAACTAGTATATGAGTGTTTTAACCTTTGTTATGGATTCGAACCAATGGAATATGGTTGGTGAAGTTTTTATTTTTCCTATATAGCCTGGTAAAGGTATAGGATCATCAGATTGGAGGCATTGTATAGATTCCATCAGCAATGTGCAGATTTGGCAGTTGGAATCCAATAAAAACTCCATTTTTGAGCATTTTGCATTAGATATTTTGTTTGGATTGGTTTATAAATTTTTTTAAATGTTTTTAATAAATTGGGATTATTTCTAAACCATTTTTGGTGCATTAAGACAAATAGGTTTTCATTTTATCAAAAGTGTTGATTTCAAGCAACTTTTGCAACAATTTGTGCAAGTTTTGGGCACCTTGGAAGCATTTGGTTATTCCATGGATGTAGGAATCTGATTCCCATGGAATAAACCTCTATTATAATGTAAATAATCATTCTAACACTGATTGGGCAGGATTTTTCACGAATGAAGGCTTCTAATGGGTTTTTGGTGGTTGTAGGTGCATGAAATGCATGCCTAGAGTGTAGTAGCCAGAAATCTATCCATTGGAGAGGGGTATTTTATGGTAGATATCATGTACATATACCTTGGAAATGGTGAATATATCTTCATTCTGTCGGTATTGACTTGGGAGGTCACACATTGAGAAAGCCCTAGATTTGAGGGTTTGTAGGAGGCCAAATTAGGTGTTTCTTATTTACAAAGGTTGGGGAGTCAAATTTATTTGATTTTCCTTTGATTGGGATAATTTTGGAGGACTTTTGAAAGTCTAAAGATTTGGATGTATGGTCATCATATACTTGCTTTGTAAAATCACGCTATTTTATGCCTAAAAAGGGTGCCAAGTTTGGGGATCTAGTTGTTGGTACAAAAAAAACCTATACTGATTTTGACATATAATGAAGAAGGCTGAAATGGGTTTATGAAAACCATTTTTTTTTAGGAGTATTGTGGAAAAGTTTTGAGAAAACTTCATATCTTTCTCGTTGTAGACCTAGTTAAGGGCAACTAGGCCTACTAGGCAATATTGAAGGATTTGAGTGCTAGGAAAGGGTTGGGTTTGAAACCACTTGTAACCTCTTGAATCAATCTTAGATAAGTGAAATACATCCACCATAGCCATTGGGAGGGGTGTTAGAGTTGTAGAGTGGATATTTGTTGTTTGTGGGTACTTTGTGAACTTGTTTGGGCCACATCACACTTGTCCATTACACCATACATAGGCTAGGCTCTCAAATTTGGATTGAGTACTCACCTCTATTACTATAGGCATTAAGGTCATGTATTTCACAATGGCCTCCTTTGTTTTTTTTCTCACATCCTCATAGTTGCCTCCCATTAGAAGAATTTCACTTCTTTTGTTCCTCAAAAAGGGCTCAATACCCTTCAAAAAAATTTCTAGGTCCTCCTTAGAGTTTAGTTCACATAACTTATTTATCATAGTCTCTCTTAACTTAGTTTGGACACTCTTCTGTTACTCTTTTCTTTCTATTAACCAACCTATTATATAGGTCCTCTAGTATCTTTTTCTCAATGTTATCTTATCTTTTATACCTCAACATCATATTCCTTTGTATGAAATTCTCTAGTTTCATTCTATCTATATTATTATACAAAATATAATACCTATTTAGTTGTACAAAACTATCATCATTTATGATTTACATGTTATGGTTTTCTACCTTTGGCTTCCATG
Organism: Cupressus sempervirens; assembly: GCA_028749045.1. Lineage (NCBI taxonomy): Eukaryota > Viridiplantae > Streptophyta > Pinopsida > Cupressales > Cupressaceae > Cupressus > Cupressus sempervirens. The sequence goes on along the minus strand of CM053786.1, from coordinate 292,620,683 downwards.
CTTTCTCTCTTGCTGGGCTCCTACCTTCAGGCACAACTTGCTCTACTGGTCTATCTTTAGCTTCATCCTCAGAATCCTCAGAATCACTAACTTGCAATGTCTTCCTTCTCTTTCATGGTCCACTGGTGGTCTACTTGATCATTTTCTTGGTGGATGGTGTTTATATAATCTTCACCAGTCTTTCTGACTTTCTCTATGCAATAGGTGTTTCTACCTTTGGTTGTTGCCTTGGTTGATCACTTCATCTCCTTAATGGTTGCATTTACAAAACTTTTACATATGATACTTGTGCACTCTATTTGGCAATGGTTGCACCATCAGGAGGTGATGTAGCAACAATAGTAGTTATTGCTATTACTTTATATTGCCCACTTGCCTTCATTTCTAGTGCAATTCCTTTTAGCTTCTTGAACTCTTCATGAGTCATACTTAATTTCTTAAGGATGGAATCAATCTTCTTTTCCACACTCTTCTTGATCTCTTTGATGTGAATTTCAGATTGAACAAGTCTCCCGTCTTCTCTTCATAGGTTCCCCATTTAGGGAACTTAGTGTCGTCCTTAGATTGGACTATGATATTCACATACCCTTCAATAAGTTATGCACTCATGTCATATACCATGCGCTCTATGAACTTTACCCTTAGTTTCATGTCTTCCATGTAGGTGTTATCAATTTCCAATATGAAGCATATATCATCCTTATACTTCTTCACCATGGAGGGATGTATTATGTACCTCTATTTTATTTTAGTCTAGAAATTCTTCACCATTCTATCAATGTCACTATCTCTGACATTCCCAAGCTTTGATCTATAGCATTGAGTCACCAACTTCATTTTACACTCATTTATCTCCTAATTTTGCATCCTTGGAAACCTCCTTGTTGCATATAAAAATAAATGAGTCAATAAGGACTCAAATCTAAAGATTGCATTCTTGGTCTTCTTCAATTGAGCAATGTTGTCCAACAACTGTAATCTGATTATTTCACAAATTTTCACTTTCCTTCTCTCAATAGCCATTACATATGTAGCTTACAAGAATCTGATTGGTATTGAGTTAAGCCTTAAGCCATGGTTAAACTTGTACCTTAATATCTGCGTATGTGCAGGATCATGGTGTACCAAACTATGGCCTTAAGTGGCAGTGAAAAATCAGAAAATCAGGGTTATGTCAACTTAACACATAATTTTAAAGTGGTTATGGAATTTATATCAAAAAGTTGTAAGAAAATAATCTGTAGTAAATTGAATGTAGTTTCTAAAATACTAGGCCTTATCAGGAGAAAAAAATAATTGATTGGTCAAAAGTTTGAATTTTAATGCAGTACTACAAAAATTTCAGGGAAAAAATAAAAAGTAGGTGTATGTCTGACCACCTTAATCAAAATCAAATGATAATATTTTTTTAATATAATTATAGATATGAAAAGTAGACTCATGCCCGGATGTGACGCATATTTTTCAGTATTTTTATTCCAAATAAATAATTAAATATGAATTTTCTACCAAAACTTTTTCGGAAAAAAAAGAGTCTCGTGTTTGACCACCTTAACTAATAGAAATGTTTACCAAATTTAATTTTATTTAATTTTTTCTTATACTAGGCGAAGCATAGAATGTGACGCAACTTTTAGGTTTAAAAAATGTTATACCGTTTGAAAATTATAGCTATTTTTCAATCACTATGGTTATCAGCACTTTACAATAATCTTCATTGATAATTAACTAATAAGTACTTATCAATCTCAAAATTTGACAGAAATTATATTGATGGAATCTTGAGAGCGATGTTAAAAAACCCTTTTCATTTCATTCAATTTCAATCAAAATAACATTGTCAGACGACTACCCGAAGTCTGAGTATCACTAAAACCCTCTTCAAACACGTCTTTTGGGTTGACCGGGTAGGCTTGGTAAATACCAAGCCTAATCGAATATCGGATTTCAAATCGGATATCCGATTTGAAATTGGATATCCGATATGGCTAGGTGAATTTTGGTGAGAAATTTGAAATCCCAACCCATTTTGGAGGGAAAACTGGATTTAAGACTTATAGCTTATGATTTATAAATTATTTTTGTTATATTACTATGTAAATATGTATTATAATATATTATATATATATTATAACGTAATGTAAAGATATAACATATAATATATTAATATATAATAATATATTATGTTATTCTCATTATAATCTATAAAAATAATTTATATTATTATTATTTTTACTAAATATAATAACATAATATATATATTATATATATAAGTATGTTATTAATATATATATAATAACGTAATATTTTTATTAAATATAATAAAATTATATATATATATATATATATATATAAGTATGTTATTAATATATATATAATAACGTAATATTTTTATTAAATATAATAAAGTTATATATATATATATATATATATATATATATGTTATTAATATATATAATAACGTAATATATATTATAACATAATATTTTATAGCTTATGATTTATAAATTATTTTTGTTATATTACTATGTAAATATGTATTATAATAAATTATATATATATATATATATATACATAATAACGTAATGTAAAGATATAACATATAATATATTAATATATAATAATATATTATGTTATTCTCATTATAATCTATAAATATAATTTATATTATTATTATTTTTACTAAATATAATAACATAATATCTATATATATATATATATATATATATATATAATAACGCAATATTTTTATTAAATATAATAACCATATATATATATATATATATGTTATTAATATATATGTATATTATTAATATATATGAGTCAAAGGGGGTCATACGTTGACCTATGACCCCCTTCAACCCATTACATAACAACATATGTCTCTAGGGCTCCTAGGACCCCTAGTGACATATTAGAATCGTTCTTATGGGTTGAAGGAGGTCATAAGTTGACCTATGACCCCCTTTGACGCATTATATGATGACATATGTCCCTAGGGGTCCTAGGACCCCTACGGACATATTAGAATCATTCTTATGGGTCAAAGGGGGTCATAGATTGACCTATGACCCCATTCAACCCATTAAATGATGACATATGTCCCTAGGGGTCTAGGACCCATAGGGACATATTAGAATCGTTCCTATGGGTCAAAGAGGGTCATAGGTTGACCTATGACCCCCTTCGACCCATTAAATGATGACATATGTCCCTAGGGGTCCAAGGACCCCTAGGGACATATTAGAATCGTCCATATGGGTCAAAAGGCATCATAGGTTGACCTATGACCCTCTTTGACCAATTACATGACGACATATGTCCCTAGGGGTCCTAGCACCACTAGGGACATATTATAATCATTCATATGGGTCGAAGGGGGTCATAGGTTGACTTATGATCCCCTTCGACCCATTACATAATGACATATGTCCCTAAAGGTCCTAGGACCCCTAGGGACATATTAGAATCATTCTTATGGGTCGAAGGGGGTCATAGGTTGACCTATGACCCCCTTTAACACATTACATGATGACATATGTCCCTAGGGGTCTTGGGACCCCTAGGGACATACTAGAATTGTTCATATGGGTCAAACGGGGTCATAGGTTGACCTATGACACCCTTCGACCCATTACATGAAGACATTTGTCCCTAGGGGCCTAGGACCCCTAGAGACATATTAAAATCGTTCATATGGGTCAAAGGGGGTCATAAGGTGACCTAGGACCCCCTTCGAACCATTAAACGATGACATATATCCCTAGGGGTCCTAGGACCCATAGGGACATATTAGAATTGTTCATATGGATCAAAGGAGATCATAGGTTGACCTATGAAACCCTTCAACCCATTAAATGACGACATATCATATGGATCAAACAGAGTCATAGGTTGACCTATGACCCCCTTCGACCCATTAAATGATGACATATATCCCTAGAGGTCTTAGGACGCCTAGGGACATATTAGAATTGTTCATATGGGTCAAAGGGGGTCATAGGTTGACCTATGGCCCCCTTTGACCCATTACATGACGACATATGTCCTGAGGACCCCTAGGGACATATGAGAATCATTGTTATGGGTCAAAGGGGGTCATAGGTTGACCTGTAACCCCATTCGACACATTACATGATGACATATGTCCCTAGGGGTCCTAGGTCCCCTAGGGACATATTAGAATCATTCATATGGGTCGAAGGGGGTCATAGGTTGACCTATGATCCCCTTCGACCCATTAAATGACAACATATGTCCCTAGGGGTCCTAGGACCACTAGGGACATATTAGAATTGTTCATATGGGTCAAAGGGGGTCATAGGTTGACCTATGACCCCCTTCGACCCATTAAATGATGACATATGTCCCTAGGGATCCTAGGACACCTAAGGACATATTAGAATTGTTCATATGGGTCAAAGGGGGTCATAGGTTGACCTATGGCCCCCTTTGACCCATTACGTGACGACATATGTCCTAAGGACCCCTAGGAACATATGAGAATAATTCTTATAGGTCAAAGGGGGTCATAGGTTGACCTATGACCCCATTCGACACATTACATGACGACATATGTCTCGAGGGGTCCTAGTTCCCTTGGGGACATATTAGAATCATTTATATGGGTCGAAGGGGGTCATAGGTTGACCTATGATCCCCTTCGACCCATTAAATGACGACAAATGTCCCAAGGGGTCCTAGGACCACTAGGGACGTATTAGAATTGTTCATATGGGTTAGAGGGGGTCATAGGTTGACCTATCACCCCATTTGACCCATTACATGACAACATATGTCCCTACGACCCCTAGGGACATATGAGAATTGTTCTTATGAGTCAAAGAGGATCATAAGTTGACCTATGATCCCCTTCAACGCATTACATGATGACATATGTCCTGATGGGTCCTAGGACCCCTAGGAAAATATTAGAATTGTTCTTATAAGTCAAAGGTGGTCATAGGGTGACCTATGACACCCTTCAACCCATTACATAATGACATATGTCTCTAGGGGTCCTAAGACCCCTAGAGACATATTAGAATCATTCTTATAGGTCAAACGAGGTCATAGGTCAACCTATGACCCCCTTTGACCCATTACATGATGACATATATCCCTACGGGTCATAGGACACCTAGGGACATATTAGAATTGTTCATATGGGTCAAAGGGGGTCATAGGTTGACCTATGACCCCCTTTGACCCATTACATGATGACATATTTCCCTATAGGGTAATATTAGAATGCTTCTTATGGGTCAAAGGGGGTCATAGGTTGACATATGACCCCCTTCGACAAATTACATAATGACATATGTCCAAAGGAGACCTAAGAACCCTAGGGACATATTAGAATCGTTCTTATGAGTCAAAGGGAGTCATAAGTTGACCTATGACCCCCTTTGACCCTTTACATGACAACATATGTCCCTAGGGGTCCTAGGACCCCTAGGGACATATTAGAATCATTCTTATGGGTCAAAGGGGGTCAAAGGGGTTTATATAAGAATGATTCTAATATGTCCCTAGGGGTCCTAGGATCCTAGGGAGATATGTCATCATTTAATGTGTCGAAGGAGGTCATAGATCAACCTACGACCCCCTTTGACCCATATGAAGCATTCTAATATGTCCCAAGGGGTCCTAGGACCCCTATGGACATATGTCGTTACATAATGGGTCGAAGGGGGTCATAGGTCACCCTTTGACCCCTTTTAACCTAGTAAAAGGATTCTAATATGTCCCTTGGGGTCTTACGACCCCTAGGGACATATGTCATCATGTAATGGGTCGAAGGGGATCATAGGTCAACTTATGACCCCCTTTGACCCATAAGAACGATTCTAATATGTCCCTAGGGGTCCTATAACCCCTAGGGATATATGTCATCATTTAATGGGTCGAAGGGGGTCATACGTCACTCTATAACCCCCTTTGATCCATAAGAATGATTCTAATATGTCCCTAGGGGTCCTAGGACACCTAGGGACACATATCATCATGTAATAGGTCGAAGGGGGTCATAGGTCAACCTATGACCCCCTTTGACCCATAAGAATGATTCTAATATGTCCCTAGGGGTCCTAGGACCCCTAGGGATATATGTCATCATTTAATGGGTCGAAGGGGGTCATAGGTCAACCTATGACACCCTTTGACCCATATGAAGCATTCTAATATGTCCCTAGGTGTCCTAGGATCCCTAAGGACATATGTCATCATGTAATGGTTCGAAGGGGGTCATAGGTCACCCTATGACCCCCTTTGACCCATAAAAACAATTCTAATATGTCCCTAGGGGTCCTAGGACCCCTAGGGACATATCTTGTCATTTAATGGGTAAAAGGGGGTCATAGGTCATCATATGACCCCGTTTGACCCATATGAAGCATTCTAATATGTCCTTAAGGGTCTTAGGACCCCTAGGGACATATGTCATCATGTAATGTGTCGAAGGTGGTCATAGGTCAACCTATGACTCCCTTTGACCCATATGAACGATTCTAATATGTCCCTAGGGGTCCTAAGACCTCTAAGAACGTATGTCATCATTTAATGGGTCGAAGGGGGTCATAGGTCAACCTATGACGCCCTTTGATCCATATGAACGATTCTAATATGTCCCTATGGGTCCTAGGACCCCTAGGGACATATGTTGTCATATAATGGGTCGAAGGGGGTCAGAGGTCAACCTATGACCCCCTTAGACCCATATGAAAGATTCTAATATGTCCCTAGGGGTCCTAGGACCCCTAGGGACTATGTCATCATGTAATGGGTCATGACCAATTCTAAGACATTCCTAGGGGTCCTAGGACCCGTAGGGAAATATGTCATCATGTAATTGGTCAAAGGGGTTCATAGGTCAACCTATGACCCCCTTTGACACATAAGAATGATTCTAATATGTGCCTAGGGCTCCTAGGACCCCTAGGGACATATGTCATCATTTAATTGTTCAAAATGGGTCATAGGTCAACCTATGACCCACTTTGACCCATACGAACGAATCTAATATGTTCTTAGGGGTCCTAGGACCCCTAGGGACATACGCCATCATGTAATATGTGGAAGGGGGTCAGAGGTTAACCTTTGACCCCCTTTGAGCCACAAAAATGATTCTAATATGTCCTTAGGGGTCTTAGGACCCCTAGGGAGATATGTCATCATTTGATGGGTTGAAGGGGGTCATATGTCAACCTATGACCCGCTTTGACCCATATGAAGAATTCTAATATGTCCCTAGGGGTCCTAGGACCCCTATGGACATATGTCATCAGGTAATGGGTCGAAGGGGGTCATAGGTCACCCTATTACCCACTTTGACCAATTAGAAGGATTCTAATATGTCCCTAGGGGTCTTAGGACCCCTAGGGACATATGTAGTCATGTAATGGGTTGAAGGGGGTTATAGGTGAACCTATGACCCCCTTTGACCCATAAGAATGATTCTAATATGTCCTTAGAGGTCCTAGCACCCCTAGGGACAAATGTCATCATTTAATGGGTTGAAGGGGGTCATAGGTCAACCTATGACCCCTGTTGATAAATAAGAACAGTTCTAATATGTCCCTAGGGGTCCTAGGATCGGTAGGGACATATGTTTTCATTTAATGGGTCAAAGGTGGTCATTGGTAAACCTTGTTGGGTGATGCGACGCGCTCCCCTACCCACAGGTGGTTAATTATGTGGTGTTCCATGTTCACTAACAGTCATGGCTTTTGGTGCAATGGCAAATGGGCCCAACAATTGGTATCAGAGCCTGGTTTTGCCCTGGTCATGGGTTCAAATCTCCCTGGTGCCTTCCCGAACCGCGTAAGCACCTGGTATGCGCGTCAAGGGGGAGATTGTTGGGTGATGCGACGCGCTCCCCTGCCCACAGGTGGTTAATTATGTGTTGTTCCATGTTCACTAACAGTCATGGCTTTTGGTGCAACACCAAGTGGGCCCAACAAACCTATGACCCCCTTTGACCCATATGAACGATTCTAATATGTCTTGAGGGATCCTAAGACCCCTAGGGACATATGTCATAATGTAATGGGTCGAACAGGGTCATAGGTCAATCTATGACCCCCTTTAACCCATATGAATGATTCTAATATGTCCCTAGGGATCCTAGGACCCCTGGGGACATATGTCGTCATGTAATGGGTTGAAGATTCTAATATGTCCCTAGGGGTCCTAGGACCCCTAGGGATATATGTTGTCATTTAATGGGTCGAAGGGGGTCATAGATCAACCTATGACCCCCTTTGATCCATATGAAACATTCTAATATGTCCCTAGGGGTCTTAGGACCCCTAGGGACATATGTCATCATGTAATGGGTCAGAGGGGGTTATAGGTCAACCTATGACCCCCTTTGACCCATAAGAACGATTGCAATATGTCCCTAGGGGTCCTAGGACCCCTAGCTATATATGTCATTATTTAATGGGTCGAAGGGGGTCATAGGTTAACCTATGACACCGTTTGACCCATATGAAGCATTCTAATATGTCCCTAGGTGTCCTAGGACCCCTAGGGACATATTTCATCATGTAATGTGTCGAAGAGTGTCATATATCAACCTATGACCCCCTTTGACCCATAAGAACGATTCTAATATGTCCCTAGGGGTCCTAGGACCCCTAGGGACATATGTTGTCATCTAATGGGTCGAAGGGTGTCATAGGTCACCCTATGAGCCCCTTTGACCCATAAGAATGATTCTAATATGTCCCTAGGGGTCCTAGGACCCCTAGAGACATATGTCATCATTTAATGGGTCAAAGAGGGTCATAGGTCAACCTATGACCCACTTTGACCCATATGAAGCATTCTAATATGTCTCTAGGTTTCGTAGGACCCCTAGGGACATATGTCATCATGTATTGTGTCGAAGGGGGTCATAGTTCACCCTATGACCCCTTCAAACCATATGAAAGATTCTAATATGTCCCTAGGGGTCTTAGGACCCTTAGGGACATATGTCATCGTGGAATGTGTCGAAGGGGGTCATATGTCACCCTATGATCCCCTTCGACCCATATGAATGATTCTAATATGTCCCTAGGGGTCTTAGGACCCCTAAGGACATATGTCATCTTGGAATGTGTTGAAGGTGGTCATTGGTCACCCTATGACCCCCTTCGACCCATATGAATGATTCTAATATGTCCCTAAGGGTCCTGGGACCCCTAGGGACAAATGTCGTCTTGTAATATGTCGAAAGGGTTCATAGGTCATCCTATGACCCCCTACGACCCATATAAACTATTCCAATATGTCTCTAGGGGTCGTAGGATCCCTTAGGGACATATGTCGTCATGGAATGTGTCGAAAGGGGTCATAGGTAATCCTGTGAGCCCTTTTGACCCATATAAATGACTCTACTAGAAATAATATAGTAAAAATAATAATAATATAGTATAACAATCATATATATATATATATATATATATATATATATAATTTGTAGATTATAATAATAATAACATAATATATTATATCTTATAATTTACATATGATAATAATAATAATAATATATTATAGATTATAATTTATATATGATAATAATAATAATATGTATTAATAACATATATATAATATATTATGTTATTATATTTAATAAAAATATAGTAAAAATAATAATAATAATATATTATAATAATATATATTATATTTATAGATAATAATAATAATAATAACATAATATATTATTATATATTAATAGATTATATATTATATCTTTACGTTACGTTATATATATATAATATTATATTATATTATTATATAATATATAGATTATATATTATTTTATATATAATAGCTATGTTATTATATTATATATTTATAGATTATATATTATATCTTTACATATTTCATAACTCAAATTAGTTATATCACTTACAAATTTGTTTTTCCCTCTAATTTTTGTGCCTTTTCCCTCCAATTTTTATGTCGCCGATATCGGATATCGGATCTCATATCAGATATCCGATATGAGATCCGATATCCGATATGAGATCCGATATCCGATCTCAAATCGGATATCCGATAAGGCTTGGGCCTTACTTTCCAGGTTTGGTACCCGAATAGGTGAAAAAAAGTCAGAGCGGATTTTGAAGCGCTTTTAGACGTGTTCAAACTCCATTTTTTTCACATTGCCACTTTTTGGCACACCATGATCCTGCACATACCCATCTTACACAAAATATTCACTCCTTTTTCTAGAATCATGTCTACCTTCATGTTACTTCAATCAAATTTAATAAGCAAGTTGGTCTCAATGGTCTTTTTCATATTCTTGTCATTAATAGGATTACATCCCTCATTACTTAGGACTATGCCATTATGAATTAGGTCATTGTCAATTGGTATGTGTGCATCACCTAACCAAAACATTTCATCATGTACCCTATTCATAATGATTCGGGTCTAATAATAGTTGTCAAACTTAGTATAAAACATATACTTTACTAGGTTCAACTCATTTAGGTGCACATACTTGGACTTCAAAGTTAGGTCATTGTTACATATGAATCCTAAGTACTTGTGTATATCTTCGTCACCTATAATTTCAATCTTACAATGGATATAGCTTCTAATATCTTCAAGGTGTCACACATTCTATAGAATTGACAAAAATGCACCTAACAGGTTGTCCATAAGTGAAACAAACAAATGTCTTTTGAACACATATTTGGGTCTTTCACTAACATTATAAACTATCTAACTAGCCATTGAATATCTATCTATATACATTGAAAACTTAGTTCAAGCTCTATAAAATGCCTTAAAATCATGTTTAGGGCTTCTGCAAATTTATGCTTCAAGAACTTCTTTTTGCACTTCAATTTGCTGTCAAATCTCTCTTCAATTCTCTGAAGACACTTTGCATGAAAAAATCGTACATGCAATCTTGTTCATGATCCTTAAATCATTTCAAATCAGACTACACATTAAATGCATATATACGATAAATTGAAATATTGTCTTGTTTTCTGTCTTCCTGCTTACTGCGATCATATCTAAGCTTGCACACTTGACCATAGCTTCCTCTCTATGTCTTCTACCTTGTATTAACTATGAAACTTCCAATTCAATCTCTAAAATCAATTCTGATGAACTGATGCTCTTCCTCTTTTGAAAATGCTTAATTTAGGTAGGATGAGTCACAAACAATATCTGATTTCAACTTCCGTTCAGGTGCATTACAATTTTATTCTTCCAAAATTGTATAAAAACTCTCTAGATTACAAGATTTCATAAATGCCTCCTTAAATTCATCAACTTGTTCCTTGGTTTCTTCCTTATGTCATTTTTGTTGTTATTCCTTCTATTATTAGGATTCCTGTCTAAGTTCCTTTTGTCCACTCTGTAGTATCTTGTTATGTGTCCAAAGCTATTGCATAACTGACATACATGTGCATTCCTCCTCCAATTGGTTCCATTCTGAGTATTAGGTACTTTACAATTCCTTCTAATGTATCTAGGATTGTTTCACTTGTAACATACAATCTTCTTTCTTTCACCACTAGTTCTCTCTCCATCATTGGATCTACTCTCAGATCTTCCCCTTTCATTACTTGTGCAATCTCTCTTCATATGTCCAACTTCCTTGGGTGAATCAACTTTATTAGGTTTATCAATTGGCTTTGTAATCTTTGGTTCATCAAATTTCTCATATAAATCAACTATATTAACTTCTTTAGATGACTAGAAATTATTCTGATAAGTTTCCTTAGGGGATTCTACAATAGAATCTAGTTCTTTCCAAATTTCAACATTCTTTCCTAATTTTTCTCCAATAAGGTATCCAAGATCTTTCTTGGTGTAAGAGGGTTTCTCAAAAAATACATGCTCGTCAATTTTCTTAGAACTTGTGTAAAGCTTCTGTAACTGCTGATTGGCTTGTGCTAAATCTCCTTTCATAATAGTGTCATACTTTTCCAACTTAGCATGGTCTATCTTAATATAATCTAGTTTAGATGTCACTTGACTCAATTGTGATCTAAGGTTTGCATTCTCATATTATAGTTTAGGTTCACTCTTACTATCATTTGTCTTAAGACTCAACATAAGTTCAAGAATTTTCAACTCATGTTTCAAGATCTCATTTTCTTTCTTGAGATTTCCTACTTCATCATTGTCACTAGTCTGCATAATTGATTCTTTACCATATTTTAGATCATCAATCTTATCTTTTAGTTTTCCAATGTAAACTTTTGCATCTTCATAGGGTATCTTAAGTGGCAATTAAAAATCAACAAATCAGGGTTATGTCAACTTGACATGCAATTTTGTACTTGTTATTGAATTTACATTAAAAAATTCAGAGAAAAGAATCTCTAGGAAATTGAATTTAGTTCCTAAACTAATAGGCCTTATCTAAAAAAAAATTAAAAAAAAAAAATTGATTGGTCAAAATTATGAATTTTAATGCAATAGTAAAAAAATTTCACAGCAAAAATAAGTAGATGTATGTCTAACCACCTTAATCAAAATAAAATGATAATATTTTTAAATAATATTCTAGATATAACAAGTAGACTTATTCCTAGATGTGACACATATTTTTAGGTATTTTTATTCTAAAAAAAAAAATAATAATTAATTTTCTAAGTTAGCTTTTTTGCAATAAAAAACTCTCATGTCTGACCACCTTAACTAATTCAAAACTCTATAAAATTTTATTATATTTTTTTCCCTTATAGAAGAAGAAACATAGAATGCAATCCATCTTTTGGATTTCAAAAATTCTGTACCATTTGAATGTTATAGTTGTTTTTCAAGCAGTATTTCAATTAGCACTTTATACGTAACTCCATTAGAAAATAAATAATAAATACTTATTTAAATTGTAATTTGACAGACCTTACATTTATGGAAAGCTAAGAACAATCTTAAGAAATCCTTTTCATTTCATCAAATTTTGGTGAAGAAAAAGTCATTAGCTACAAGTTTTAAGTAAAAAAACACCCAAGAACAAGCCAAAAACACAATTTTGGGATGTTTTTAGAGTTGACCATATAGGGTTGGTATTGCAAGATATAGTAGGCCTTATACAGGTACTAATTGCTTTCATTTAGTATCAATATGGGTTAGGAAAAAGTTGGAATAGATTTTGAAATGATTTGAGGCATTTCAAAACTAAATATTTTTTAGATCACCACTTCTTGGCACACCATGATCCTACACATACCCCATACCTATCTTTCAGGTTATATCCTTCTTTCATCAGAAGGTCAATCTATTTAGGAGCTTCCTCAATATTTGTCTTTAAATTCTCCATATTCATAGGGATCTTACTCAAGCTGTTAAGCCTCTTTAAAGTGACTGTGCTCTAATACCAATTGTTAGAAATATATAATACTGGAGGGGGGAGGGGAGTGAATCAATATTCTACAAACTTTGGCCCACAATTGAATATTGTTAATTACTTTATAACTTGCATATGAAAGTAAACCAACAACATTGAATAGTAAATATAAACATGTACATAGAGAACTCATAAAACCATTATTTGTTAACTAGGGAAACCCTAGCCAAGGGAAAACCCTAGTGGGGATGATACCAACAAGATGATCCACAAAAAAGAGAATCATGTTAAGGATATTAACCCTCTTATGAATCTATAAAATACATATAGTGTCTTGAGTCCTTGTTAGAGGACTAGGCCTTGTTAGAAGCCTCAACTATGTTAGGAGTTGCTTCAACCCTATTAGGAATTAGTAGATCAAATACAATGTATGAAAGAGGAGCCCACTACCCTAACATGCAATTATACAATTTAGTTCTTCACAAGAGTAGATATACATACAATACTTCCTTACCACTATAACTCACACTTGTTCTAATCATACATTAGATCATGCATCACATAAGGCTGACATAATATATAAGCTTCCTTCAAAATAGTTTGCATCGCTTATATTGCTTGCATACTCTATCTATGCAAGATAAGATCTTTACTTATACCTCACACATTAGTAAAAATCTAGTCAGTCGACCTTCATGTCTTCACACACTTGACATAATATAAAATCACTTATGGATTAATGTCCACAAAATTAGCTCATCATGACTTAGTAATTATTTTTTCAACAAAATAATTCCTTATTTTGTACAACTCATATTACTGATATGCTATGTTCTTCTCTGTCAAATCATACTATCCATATGCATCTGTAGAGTAACATATGTCATCATGACTCTATCATAGAGCTATCCTCAACAAAACATAAGCTAACTCAAAGTGTGTCATCCATACACAACACATATGTCTTGGTACTACTGCAAACTATCTAACACTTAGATAATTTTGTAACTCTAAATGCATAAATGAAATGTTGAAGACATGTTTCCATAAATGACAACTATCTAGACATCTGACTAGTGATATTTTCAACAAAATCAGCATTTCTGAATGACTTCCTAGAAGAAGAGGTTTATGTAGAGAAGTCACCTAGGTATGAGATTATGGGTCATGAAAAATAGGTTTATAGACTGGAGAAGGTACTCTATGGACTCAAAGAAGCTTGAAGAGTGTGGTATAGTAGAATTAATTCCTATCTTTAACAAAATGGCTTCAATAGGTGCAATAGTGAGCCCAGCTTATATACTAAGATGAATGAGCAAGGTGAAATCTTAATTATTTGTTTATATGTTGATGACCTTATCTTCATGGGTGATTTTTCAATTGATATGTTTAAATTAGCTATAGAAAGGGAATTTGAGATGACTAATTTTGGTTTAATGAAGTACTTTATTGTCATTGAAGTGAATCAAAATGAAAAGGGTATATTCATCTCACAATCTAAGTATGTAAATGATATTTTTAAGAGGTTTAATATGTTAAAATGTAAATCAACACCAACACCAATTGTCATAGGTTTGAAGCTATGCCAAGATGACAACGGATCTAATGTAAATCCAACCTTGTATAAGAAACTTGTTGGGAGCCTAATGTATCTAATAGCCACAAGATTGGATATATGTTGAGATAATGGGTGTTGCACACATTGCATAATATTGTTATTTTATTTTATTTTTATTATGTAATGTTGTACCTAGATGGACGTGCAACATGTAAAGATTCCCATAGAATATTTTTTATGAGTTGTATTGTAATATTGTGAAAATATTTCATGTAATTATTTAATATTGGGGAAAAGAATTAAATGCCCAATATTAAATGTGGGGTCAGTGAGTTAGGTAGCACATGGTTTATGTAATACCACTTAGTGGTTTTGTGGGACTTGCTACTATATAAGCAGCCACAAGGGTAGTTGTTGTATAGAGAGAAAAAGAGAGACAAGGAGAAGACAAAAAGCAAGAGTCGAGCGGGACAAGGCTTGACAGGTTAGCCAAGGGAGCATTTGTGAAGGTTGAAAGCATGGCATGGGATGTGTGGATTCATACTTGTTCACATAGTTTGCTCGGTTGTGGCTATAGCCATGAAGGCTTCCATGGTTGTATGGAAATAGTATTTTTGCTGAATAATACATGATGATGGATGCTTTTGGAGGCTGGGTTTTTCCCTCAATGAGGGTTTCCCAGGGTATATCTTGTGTCACATTTTGTGGGTATGTTGTCTATTCTCTTGCATGTGGATTTTAATTTGGGTTATGTGGAAACGGTTATATTCTTTGTTTCCAAGTTTCCTTACAAGTGGTATCAGAGCTATGATTTTATTATTGTAACCCTAGATTGAATCCATGGGAATGCATGAGAGGATAAAAGAAAGGGCAAGATATATGAATGATTTATTGCAGATCTAAGGTTTTGGATTTGTTGTTATGATGGGATGTTAAAAGATTTGGGCATGTAAAATTGTTGGACAAAAAGATTTTTCGGATGTTTCATTTAAAATGAGGGTTTTGGGGGTAGCTTGCAGAAATGACCTCCTGGGTAAAAACAGACCTCACCATTGGATCCGAGTCGACATTTCCATAAATTTTGATATATAATATGCCCTAGTTTGGCCATGTTCAGAGGAAATGAAAGAGTTTTTTAGTTTCAGCCCATGATGGCCGTCAAATTTAATCCCGTCGAAATTTTCGTCACTGAAAAAAATTAAAAATGAAAAATCGTACTGAAAATGGTAAAAAGACTGTCTTAGTAAAACGGACATAACTTTCTCTCAAAATATCGAATTTTAGAGTTCTTATAGGCGTTGGAAAGCTAATTTAGAGTACTACAATATGGTGTAGGTTTGGTTCTATGATTTTAAAAATTTGTCAGGTTTTCAGAGCCCTAAAGTTAGATGTTGTTTATTTTGAGCACGGATTAGGGCATAACTTGGGCATAAGAAGTCGGATTTTGGACTTCGAGTAGTCAACGGAAAGCTCTTGGAGAGCTCTACACATTGGTTTAGATTTGGTGTAGGTTTGACATGATTTATTTGTTGATATATTTATCTGAATAGTTTATAGGTATATTTTGACTATGGTAACTTTATGAGTTTATGGCATTGGAAATTTAAGATTTGATGTCATTGTATACTCAGTTCATATTTTAGATTGGTCTCATGATGATATGGTTATCAGTGTTTGGTTTGGATATGCATGATGACTTGTTGGGTCTACAAGTTGTGCAGTGTTGTAAGCGGTCTATACTTACAGGTTGCATTTATAGCTTGGTTATGGGTTGTCTTTGCCCATTGATCTTTCATTATTGATGCATATTCAGATTGGTGGCTTGGATTTGGGTTGTCTATGCCCTAAGTCACATGATTTTATCTTCATGTAGAAGGGATGAGATGTTGTTACCAGGTACAGTCATGGTGGAGGATTGTGGTTGACTATTTTATGCTGACAGGTTGGACACTTTGAGAGCCAGATGCTTGGTTCATGGATGTGATCATGGTGTCATGGATTTTGGCATGACATGATTGGTTATACAAGTACATCCTTGATGTTCATTAACTTGGATTTTCTGATTCAGTTATGGTGGTATATCTTCTTGGTTGAGGATCATGGTTATTTAGTTTCTTTTGAGGAGCTCATGATGTGCACTTTGATTTCTTTGATGGTTTGATGCCTTGGTTGATTCTCATGGTTAGAGGATGGGTTTTCATCATGATGTCATGGATAGCTTGGATACACGGTTTAGTGGGAGCTTGTGATAGTGATGGGGTGACAGTGCAAGATTAGTTCCTGGTTTGGTTTGGATCTTCAAGTAGGAGATGGATTTTATGATGCCATAGGTGACTTGGTACCACGGTTGAGTGAGAATTTTTTGGCATTGATATATTTATTGAGTGTTTGCAGATGTTGGAGGTTTGTCTTAGATCATGTTGCTGCAGAAGCATCTTTGACATTTGCATGGTGCACTTGTTATCCTCATGGTGTGTGAAGATGGTTAGATCTTGAGGACTCATGGAGTTCTTGGTTATCTTCATGGTGTATGGAGATGGTTCTTCCTGGTATGTGGAGATGGTTTTCTTCATGGTGTATGGAGAAGGTTGCATCTTGAGGACTCACAGGGTTCTTGGAAAAGGTGTGATTTATGCTTTTATTTGGCATGTTATCCTTGGTATGAGGATGGTTTCATTATTATGTCATGGTATACTCTTGATACGCGTTTAGAGCTATGACATGTTATAGTGTGTTCATGTGGAGCATGTTATCTCTTTAGTTGAGATGGTAAGATCATGTTGTCATGTTTATGTTCCTGAGGCCATGGTTGGAACTTTGACATTGATCTTGGTTTAGTTTCTTGGTATTGAGTACACTGATCATAAGCTGGATACTTCATGATATTGCTACGTTGCATTTGAAGTTGGCATGGATTGATTGGTTACAGGTGCTCATGGATACTTAGAGATGGTGGTGATGTTGATTTCTCTTGGATTAGAGAAGTATCTGTTGGGATGGTTGATAGTTTCAACAGAAAGTCTGAGGGGTAGTCACCTGATATGGACTTGAGAGGAGATTGTTCTTAGATGAGTCTTGGTTGGAGACTTGGGTATCTTGATGACCATTCTCATTCCCCACTCTTGGTCTACTCGACGGTTTGCTTCTTGAGAGGTATAGCCCATTGTTTCTCTCAGTTGCATTATATTTATGCTTTTTTTTCATGGATATGGATCTTGAGCTATGGTACATGAGTTAGTTCTGGAGGGTTCATTTGAGAGATGGTTTAGCATTGGTTATCTCCATGTGCATATGTTGTTATGCTGGTTGAGTTTAGGAGATGGTTTTATATTTGGGCATATTTCTTGGATTAGGAATGGTTATTCCTTGGTTTAGGAATGGTTTTATTGAGTTTGATCTTCTTGTGAGAGGCTTACATCCATGATTAGTTATATGGTATGGTTTGGGTGTTGTTGAGGCTTCTTGTTAGGGTTTTATGGAGGAGATCATACTTGCACAGTTTACATCTAGAGGTGTGTGTAGAAGGACATGATACAGGTTATGACTTGCATGGTTTCTCTGGTCTTGGTTATCTTCCTGGATGTTCAATTTTGCCTACATTGGATTTGAGATTGGTTAGAGATTGTGATCACTGGTTTGTGCTCATGTATGTCATGTGAGAGATGACATGGTTATTCCTTTATCTCTTTCCTCTGTTGGTTGTGGTGAACTTGGAAGAGCATTGGAGACTTGTTATGAGAGTTGTTCTTGCAGGATATTAGTTTATGTATTGTGGATGTCCTTGATACTACATGGATTCACTTCTTTGAGATTTGTTGAGTGGATTGGTTATAGATTTGACATTATCTTTTGCAGTGAGAGCTTCTTGGTATATATGTTGCAGGTATTGCTCTTGAGGCTTGTGATTGCAGGTTATAGATTGGATATGTCGGTGATATGAGATTCACTTGTTATACCTTTGAGGTATGGATAGTTGGATGGGTTTGGCACTTGCTGTGGGTGCTATTTCAGCTATGGATATTTTTGACAACTACAGATACATGTGACTACCTTTGGATCAGGTTTTTGTGCTTGGAATTTCAGTTGGTACAGGATTTTATGATCTTCTAATGCAACAGGTTGGGTGGTTTTCTCTTTGGATGGCTTCTATGTATGTCTAGTGGGAGTGGCATAATAGGAGGTAAGATCATTCATGTTCGAGATGCTGGATACTTTGATTTTTTTGCGGGTACCAGGATGGAGCACTTGGTGTATTTTGATCCATGATGGTGGATGTGCTAGGAGGGATTGTTCCCTTGTTCATTTATGTGGCTACGGATTGACCCTATGCAATGTATACAACAAGTGGGAGATTGTTGAGATAATGGGTGTTTCACACATTGCATAATATTGTTATTTTATTTTATTTTTATTATGTAATGTTGTACCTAGATGGACGTGCAACATGTAAAGATTCCCATGGAATATTTTTTATGAGTTGTATTGTAACATTGTGAAAATATTTCATGTAATTATTTAATATTGGGGAAAAGAATTAAATGCCCAATATTAAATGTGGGGTCAGTGAGTTAGGTAGCACATGGTTTATGTAATACCACTTAGTGGTTTTGTGGGACTTGCTACTATATAAGCAGCCACAAGGGTAGTTGTTGTATAGAGAGAAAAAGAGAGACAAGGAGAAGACAAAAAGCAAGAGTCGAGCGGGACAAGGCTTGACAGGTTAGCCAAGGGAGCATTTGTGAAGGTTGAAAGCATGGCATGGGATGTGTGGATTCATGCTTGTTCACATAGTTTGCTCGGTTGTGGCTATGGCCATGAAGGCTTCCATGGTTGTATGGAAATGGTATTTTTGCTAAATAATACATGATGATGGATGCTTTTGGAGGCTGGGTTTTTCCCTCAATGAGAGTTTCCCAGGGTATATCTTGTGTCACATTTTGTGG
Source organism: Cupressus sempervirens (assembly GCA_028749045.1). NCBI lineage: Eukaryota > Viridiplantae > Streptophyta > Pinopsida > Cupressales > Cupressaceae > Cupressus > Cupressus sempervirens. Next base: position 292,600,870 of record CM053786.1, on the reverse strand, counting down.
GTATGTTGTCTATTCTCTTGCATGTGGATTTTAATTTGGGTTATGTGGAAACGGTTATATTCTTTATTGCCAAGTTTCCTTACAATATAATGTTTGGAGTTAGTCTCATTTCAAGATTCATGAATTCTCCAAAATTTTCTCATTGGCAAGTAGGAATTGTTTTTTACATATATTAGTGGAACAAGAAATTATGGAATATTTTATTTAGGATCAAATGATTTCAAGATGATAGGATATAGTGATAGTGATTGTGTGAGATGTATTGATGATAGGAAAAATACTTCAAGTTATACTTATCAGTTTTGATCAGGTGTATTATTATGGGCTTCAAAGAAACAACCAATTGTCACTCTTTCATTCTTTGAAGGAGAGAAATTAGAAACCACAAGTACAACATGTCAAGTGATTTGGATGAGAAGAGTGGTGAAAGCATTAGAAATAGATAATACTGAGAAGGGGGGGGGGGGGGGGGGGATGTGAATCAATATTATACAAACTTTTTCCCACAACTAAATTATTTTAAAAAAATTTATAACTAGAATATGAAAGTAATCCAACAATGTTGAATAGTAAATATAAGTATGCACACAAAGAACTCATAACACCATTATTTGTTAACTAGGGAAACCTTAGCCAAGGGAAAACTACTACGGGGATGATACCCACAAGATGATCTACTAGGGTAAAAGTACAAAGTTGTGTCACCTTTTAGGCTAACTTATCAAAATGTTGGAATTTGATTATTTATATCTAAAAATCATTTTTTTCAAACTTACAATCTAGATAAATTCATTCTAGCTAACTTATATATGGTCTCACACTTTTCCAATTAGAAATGTCTATTAAATGCTTGTTTTATACTAGTTTGTGTCCAATAACTAAAAAAATTAAATTATTTCAAAAAAGTGTCCTTTCAATAACTCTTACTATTTTTTATGATTTTTTTTTAATAACATATAAACACCATTTTATGGATCTCAAAGTCAAGAACATTCTCATATAGATTTTATAGTGTTTTAACTAGATATAGTCTATTGTAATTAAAAAATTCTACAAGCATGTATTTTAACACTCCAAAAGATGTTGATTTTGAGAAAGAAAAAATATTAAATCATATCAAAAAGTTTTAAAATTATATGACATTCTAAAGGAGAGAGACCCCTTCTACAATATATAATTTTTGTCCTGAATAGAATATATTTGTTTTAAAAAATATGGTAGGAGATGAAAACTATTGATTTTAGGTGAGTTAAAATTTGAATCATTATAAAAGACAAAATATAGGTCTAAAGCCATTTTTTATTTTTGAATGCTCTAGCTATGTATGTTATCTATAATATAGTCTGAGATCAAAGTTAAATAAGTTTATTTCCATATAATTTTGTGGTGGGAACTAGACCCCTAAATTTTAGCATTTTTCAGCAGCTAAAAAATTATGTATAAAAATTAGGAAAAAGTATTAATTCTTATTCCCAATAATTTTTAAAAATTATAATCCTAAACTTCATCCATTTCTACACATTTCATTAGTTTACTTCATTTTCAAATTCAAAATAATAATACCAATTATATGTCATTGAAGGTGAATAATTATAATTGTGTTAGCCTTTTCCTTTACAAAAGGGTGACATAGGTTTCTTCTTTTACTCACTAAGCAAAGAATCATGTTAGATATTGACCTTATTAGGAGTCTATGAAGTACATATAGTGTCAAGCGAGTCCTTGTTAGAGGACTAGACCCTATTAAAAGCCTCAACCCTATTAGGAGTTGCTTCAACCTTGTTAGGAATTGGTAGATCAAATACAATGTATGCAAGAAGAGCCCACTACCCTAACATGCAATTATAAAATGAATTTCCTTCACAAGATAGATATACATACAATACTATCTTACTATTGTATCTTGTACTTGCTCTGATTACTCTTCAGATCTCACATTATATAAATCTCACATATCATATATACTATCTTCACAATAGTTCACATCAATACTTATCAGTCCCATTACACTTCCTTATCTGCGCATGGTAAGATCTTCATATATACCTTGCTAATTATAAAAATATGGTTGGTTGGCCTTCGTGCCTCCACATGCTTGCCCAATTATAATTAAGGATTTTAGCCTTCAAAGATTAAGTAATTTTTATTTTACAAAAACAATTCCTTAAGTCATACAACTCTTATCTCTGATATGCTCTACTCTACTCTATTAAATACCTAGACTGGTCAATTAACTATAACTTGCATCATACAATCAGTATAGGTTTACACACTAACATATGTCATCATGACATTATCATATAGCTATCCTCAACTATGCATGGGCTAAGTCAAAATCTATCATCCATACACATCACATATGTCTCTATACTACTACAAACTATCTAACACTTAAAAAATTTTCTAACTCTAAATACATAAATGAAATACTAAATACATGTTTTCATAAATGACAACACTTTACATGTCTAATTGGCCATATTTCCAATAATCTCCCCCTTTATAATTGATGGAAACATTTGGGAAAACTTTTTAAGTCCAAAATGATGTCATACCATAAAAAAGTAAATACAAAAGAAATGCCTTCAAAACAATTTTATTCATGTCTTGATGGATCATTATATTCTTTATCAGTCCTTAAAATGAAACATAGGTGTACTTCCCCTTACATATAATATATACTTCTCCTTAATACACATACAAGATTCCTTAAATATACTCCCCCCCTTTGAAATCAATGGAAAAGGTGTCAAAAAACATATACAAAACTTTGTTGCTTTACTTGATGAACTTGTAATTCTAGAAAACCATTCTACAAAAACAAGTTTTAGTCTCTCCAAATATTTCTTCTAGTTCTCCTTGACTATGTTAGATATATTGATGAGTGCACAAAGTGCATAGGATTCCACTTCAAGCACACTCAAGTTATTATAGGAAAAAATTTCATAGAAGGCCTTAGCTGCAAGACACTCCTCTGATTGCCTCTATAAAATGCTGATTTTCGGTGACAAAATTTCTCTAAGAGTAGAGAAATTTTTTATTACCTTTTCTTTATCAGTCTCAATGCCTCTAATTGCACTATGAATATTCTCCACTTCAGTTCAAAAATCTTCAATGCTGACCACTGGTAACTACAATCTAGTGGTGAGTGTATGTTGCTTACTCAATTGACCCTTAATCTAATTGTCAAAATCTGATAGGTACTTATATGATAGTGTGCACTGTCCAAAGAATTTTTGTAAACATAATGAAAATTATATAATGATAGGCACCAAAGATGATAATCTTATCTTCAACAATTTTATCTCAACATTCATCATAAGAAAAGAGGCACCAATAAGGTAGTAGATTGTGTGAGTAGGCATCCAATTGTAGGACTAAGTATGGTATTAGAATCATGTGGTCATGAAATAGAAAATTGGGCCCAATTGTATGGACATGATAATGAATTCTTTGATGTTTATACTCATCTTGTGCTAGGTAAACATCTGAATCATTATTACTTGCAAGATGGAATGCTCTACCACTTTGGCCAAATTTGTATTCCCGAGGAAGAGCATAAGAAGTTAATATGAGAAGCTCACTATAATATGGTTGCTAGTCATTTTTGAATAGGTAGTAAGACTACTGCAATACTGCAAAGATATTTTTACTAGCCAAAAAATAAAAATGATGTGATAGAATACATTAAAAAATGTACACATTAGATTGGGGTTATCATTGCACCAAAAGACTGACCTGTCAATTCCCAATGCAACCACTCAACTTATAGTACATGGTTAAGCCCCAGTGATGAATCTTGAGGGGAGCATTGAAAAAATTTCCAACAATCTCCCCCTCAGCATTATCTAAGGATCTAAGTATTTGAACCTGTGACAAAGCTTTGATACTACTTTTTAGAGTGGGGTTGCCATTGCACCAAAAGATTGATCTCTCAATGTTTGATACAATCACTCAACTTATAGTACATAGGAGGTGGTTAAGCCATTGTCACAAATCTTGAGGAGAGTTTTGAAAAAATATCTAATAGTGTAGCATGTGCCATTGTAAAGCCTACAAACTATTAGATAGTTTTATGTTTACCACTTCCTATTCTAGATAAACCTTGGCTTTCAATTTCAATAGATTTTATGTCTAGTCTTCCTAGCACTAAACATGGGCATGACTGTGTATATGTTTTAGTATATAGATCTTTAGAAATGGTAATCTTGGTGGCCTATAGAAAGGAAATATTTGCACAAGAAACTGGAAAACTCTTTTTGGAGCATTTTAGGATTCATTTTCAGCTACCAAAAAGTATTATTCCAGATAGGGATGGTTAGTTTCTTAGTAAAGTTTAGTCTTCATTATGGGAAATGATGGACATAAAACTAACAAAGTCTAGTACATTACATCCTCAAATAGATGGTCAAATAGATGTTGTTGATCAAATGATTATTCAAATAATGTGTATGTATCACTCCAAACTTCCTCATACATGGGAAAAGAGCCTTCCATATGTACAACATAGCTACAATAGGGAAATTCATAGTTCAAGTTGCCGCAACCTAGTTGAAATTTGACTCAAATATCTACCCTTAGCACAAATAAATGTTTCTATCCCAATTATGTAACCTAGCTTGGTACCATGCTTGGATAAGGAGAAGGAAAAACAAATCAAGTGCATTGATAAATTTCATCATTTGTAACAGAAAATTCATGAAATTTTGGAGTAGACCACTAAGAAGTATAAAGAAAAGCATGATCAACATCAAACTACTCATAATTTTCATGTTGGAGATAAGATATGGTTGCATTTCCAAAAGGACCGATTACGAGGCACTCATAGGAAGCTTCATCCTCTTCGCTATGGTCCCTTTAAGATCATCATAAAAGTTTATGAAAATGCATTTGAACTCAACTTGCCTTCATTTTTGGGTGTTCATCCATTATTCAATGTAGAACTATTGAAGCCATATATCCCTCCTTTACTAGACATTGTAGATGTTGCTGAAGAAATCAGCCATATGAAGTTAAATCTAGAAGCTATTAATCAACCCCAAAGTAATCAAGTTGTGGAGGTTTTCATGAAGAATTTAAGGAACCAAACAATCTATTTGTACTATGTGATAAAAATGGGATAATTTGTTCAACATGGAAAGTGGATTACATGTGAACAAATCTAGCTTCATTTTGCATATTTGATGCAAAGTGTGAATGAAATTGGGCCAATTTAGAGTCAACATGGTGAGTCTGTTGGATAAAATTGATTAATTGTGTATTTTCTTTGATGTTACACAAATGTCATTTCAGTCTCAGTTAGTGTACGTTAAGCTCACTTAGGCAGTGAAGACAGTTTTCTATGTCTATAGAGCATTCCCATGTTTGCCTAGTTTAGGAGGTAGTGTCTACCAAGCTCACTCAAGTGTCAAAGGAAAGTCTGCTAAAGATGAGTGTTAACCAAGCTTAGTCAATTAATGAAGGAAAAGTTGGATCGAACCCGTGTTAACTGAGCTCACTCGGTTACCAAAGGATTTGTATGAATATGCAATGTTAACCAAGCTTCTATTAGTTAACACAGGAAATCATTTTTTGAGTTAGTGTCCCCCGAGCTAGGTCAGCTAAGGAAGGATTTTTCTATTTTGGTAACAAGTAGAGAGGGAGAAGGATAAGTAGAATAACCTTGTGGAGTAGAAAAGATATATTCAATCATGAAGGATCAAGTATAAGTCAGAATAGAGATCTGTAATTAATAATTCCATTGCATTCAAATCAAGTCATTTCATTGTTACTCTCTAACCATTGTAGCAGTGATCTAAATTTCTTAATAAAGTTAGCTTAACAGCTATTTGTAAACCATCTAGCAAGGTGGAAATTCTATTGAATTGTCTCAAGACTGCTGACAATGTCACTCCTAATAGGGTGATTAAATCCTCTAATAGGGTCACACCTAACAGTGTGTTTTGTAACCTTTAATAGGGTTGGCTCCTAATAAGGCTCACTTCAAAAGAGTGAAAATAGTAACTAGTTACAATTGGCGATTTTCTAGAATTGGGTTTCCACATTAAATCTTGGTGTCAAATGTGTTCATGCTATTTACTTTTATGTGTTTCCAAATAAGTTAAAGTAATAGTAATCACAGATAATATCTAAATATTTTCATGTTAATGTTTACTGAGCAATCATAGCATTTACCGAGTTACAACATGTCTTTTTTTGTCAAGCATCAATAGTATTTAGTTATCAAAGTTTGTTTTTGTACTGAAATCTAAGGGATCTAGGATTTATTTTAGTGGTAACTGATTTACCCCTCACCTCTCAGTTACTCCTCTTATATTTCCAACAGAGTCATCATCAATTTTATAGAACATTAAGACTTGCATTGCATCATGATGTGACTAAAGTCTAGTTGGAGTGGCAAAAAGAAGAAAGGATATAGGCTATATCATGCTAATGGTAGGACTGGTAAGACTACTAGTCTAGACCTTGCAAGTAAGTGTCCCAGATTTTCCATGATCAACATAGACATGTGATTCAACTTTTGAATGCATCAAGTTTGGGCAAGATTCTTTTAGGGTTTTGGCATCTAGAAGATTGTGAACATATATAGTTTGGAAACTTCATTATTGAAGGGTGTGTGTGTGTGTGTGTGTGTGTGTGTGTGGAGAAAGGTTGTCAAGTGGGGAGTAGAAGAACTAAGAAGCATAGAGAAGACAACATATTGATGAGCTATTGCAAATAGGTAACAACAAACATAGTTGAGTAGAAGGTGACAAGGTGATACAACCTATATCCCAAGAGAAATCAACTTGACAAGAGAAGATTGACACATATGCAAGGTGTGTAACTTATTTAGATTGATCTTTCAAATTTTTTCTTACCACTATAATCAGGTGTAAGATCTTGATTGGAAATTCTTCAGTAGAAAGCATAAATTGTAAATCATATAACAAGGCACCTCTTAAAAAGAGATCTTTAAATCCTTTAACATGGTAGCTTTGAAAGGCTTAAGCAATCATACGTGTTTGGTAACATTCATAATTGGATGTGTTCTTAGAAAGAATAGCTATAACCTTTAATTAGGCAACCTTCTATCTAGAACAAAAGGCTAGTGGGTATATTAGTCCCACCATAGTTTTCATCGACTAATAGATGGTTTCCACATAAAAAAATCTCTATCACTTGATGTATGCATTTTTGCATGATATTACATGATTTTATCTAATTCCTTTTATCCATATAGTATTAGTTAAGTAGTTTCTCTCTACCTTTCTTTGATTAACACAAGTTGGATAATTTGTACTAACTCACCCCACCTCTTAGTACGAGTGGGGACCAACACACACTATCAAGACTCTTATGATCCCTTGACTGAAGAGACTAAAAACTAGTTATGCATTCATAAAATCAACAAACCCCAAACACCACTTGTAAAACAGTCATATAATTGAATAATACAAATTCAAAAATTTAGGATAAAGTGCATCAAACACTTCATCTCTATAGAACTATTCATGATCACAATCTTAGAAATAGAAAAAACAAAAATACAATTACACCAAATAAATATTGTCAACTTAACTATTTATTTCATAGAAAATAAAAGATTCTACAATAATATGGGAATTCTTCTACTCTACCAACTTCATCATCTGTATTCTCCCCCTCTCTTCCCTTTCCTTAAAAAAGTAAGTAAATCTCCATCCTTCCCCTATCCATAACCTACACTCCCATCACCCTCACTGTATTTTATAAAAAATAAAAAAATCATCCTTTTTTATGGCAAATATAGTGAGATGTCTCAACAAACTTTTGAGGTTTCTAAAAATATACCTATCTCCTGGCTATTTATAGGTAGACTATTTTTACATAAAGAAGGAGAAAAAAAACACAATAATGTATGATTCTAAATAGAAAATAAATTTACATTACATTTTATTTATTTATTAAAAAGCAATTCTTGCTAAAAATATAAGTATACATGAAATGCCTCTTATTGGATCAAAAATTTGAAATGTTATCCTTTTGTTTATTGTCCAAGCATAGTCTTATCCAAACATATATTCTATGTTGGTTGTGTAGAACTTTTAGAAAATGTATTTTTTGAGGACTACAACCTCTTCAAACTTTTCTCCAACTAAGGGTTCCATGCTAATAAAAATATAATAAAAGACCACTTACTAACATCTTCAAGAATATGTGCATCTCAAGTGACATGAGAGACTCGACTTCCCATTCTTTAAGATGTGTGTATCTTTATACATTATAGTCATCAAGATTCTTTTCATTTAATTGGCATATTTCCTCTTATTTTACACAATTATATGAAATTTCAAATAAATTACAACTAGGATTTAATTTGTATCGTATCGCATCTCTGTCTCTTTTGATTTGTATTTGTATTACATTTTCATGTTTTCTCTTTTCAGTTCCACCTCTTTTGGTCTTTTCAAGAAAAGAGACATTATGCTCTCTATCTAGCTTTCATTTCATTTGAAAAGCAAAAGATTCCCTACTCACTGGGGGAGAGGACCCAGTAATTGAACACAATAACTTCATGCTTACCAAAATCCTATGTGGAAATTTCAAATTAGTCCCAAGTTTTTACAACAACTTATTTGGTGAGTCATCTACTTATAACTAAGGTTTCAAGTCTACATCACCCATTATGATGCCACATCAACATGTTTTTTGCCAAGTTGTCCAAAACAACCCAAATAAAAAGTGAGACCAATTGTCATGCATAAAGGGTACCCATACTTGAACAACTAATGTGGCATCACATCATTGGTTAATTTTTATAGCTAAGGGTAAATTTTATTCAATTTTGGGTAGTTATCATTGTACTAACAACTTTATAGTCACAAGTATTGATACAATATTGTCAAAAAAATTGGGCATTAAGTCAATAAGTGTAGGTATCAAGTTAACAACTTCTATCACAATTATTGGAATGCTTTCAAGTACTGGGTCCTCTCCCCTACTGATTTTTGTCATAGGTAGAGATGCCAAAAAGGTCTCGCTACACCTAGTGAAAATTTATGACAAATCATAATTAGGCCAACAAATTTCCCATTGATAGTTGATTGATCAAAATATACTTCAATATTGATTCTTTACTATTCATGAAGTTTTTCTATATATTTATTATTATTATTATTTTAATAGAATGAACAAATATTTATCATGGATTTAATTCTAGTTTTTAAATATTGTAAATATTATTACAAATCTAACATTTGAGATGCTCATCAAAAGAATTATAAAAGTGAATAGATTAAAATTACAAATATTAGAACGGAAAGGAATGATATAACATTTGAGTGGATGTATAATATTATTATCAAATACTTTATACAATCTAAATAACTCTTTTAAGAAAATCATCAAATTCTAATAAAAAATCATAGTTCTAAAAAAACAAATCTATTTCATAGCAAAATCGCCTTCATCAAAAGAATGTTTCCATTACTCATCACATTTTGTTTTTAAATTCATAACCATATAGCTATATAATAGATCATAATAAATTACACCTAAAATGAAATTAGTGAAAAGTAAATTCAGAGACTAATATTTAGTCTATAATACTTATTGAAATTTAATTATATAATTTTAAATTGATATTTATCAATCCAATAAAAATTGTGTACTAGTGTATTAGGAAAATGTATTTGGAAGCATATCAATTGTGTATTAGCTGATATGATAGACTCGACTCCACGTCTTCAAGATACTCATATCCTTATAAACTTGTTAGTAGTCAAGACTTCTTTTTGTCTAACTAGAATAGTTCCTCTTGTGTTTCAGTATAATTAGTTGAAATTAAAATTATATTATATTTGTAATTTGATTTTTACTATACTCCTTGGTTGTCAAATCTTCATTTTTTTTGACAAATTAAAGATTCTCGGCCAACTTCCTGATCTCTTTCATGGGAAATAATGGTTGAGGCTAGTCGCTATGGGGAAACTTAAATAAAGTTTCTTATAATTGAAGTGTAATTGTATTTCTATTGTAAGAGGGCCCCTTCTCCTAGCAAAAATAATGCCAAAATGTCTCTAACCATGTAATTCCAAGGGAATACTTTCTCCAAACTTTTTTCCAAACAAAAATTTCATGGTGATGTATTAAAATGGTATAATGGAAGGCACTTCATTAGCCTTCATAAGAATATGTGTGTCTTAATTGACATGAAATATTTGACTTCAGAGTCTATGAGATATAATCTCTTCTAAGATTTACCACATTGAGAGTTTATTTTATGTGAATGGGACACTTCACTCATATTTGATTGTTAATAGGAATGCTCAATAGTTTTTGTATTCATATCTTTTCATATTTTCTTAACATATTTACTCATTTTCTTAGACCCACATCATGTGCATTGTCAAGTCTTTCGTTTCTTTGAAAAAAAATGATTCTAGAATACTTTGTCTATACACCTAGTAGCGAAATCCTAGCACTATATCCCACTTTATAACTTTACTCACATTTTTTCCTCACAAAACTCTCAACTAACCAATGTTTCACTACTCCTCGGTAAAATTAGAAGGTGAAATATAAACCCTTTTCCAAGTATGTAATCCATGCTAATAAAAACATAATGAAAGACTCCTTATTATGTCCAACCTTAAACATCACACACTAAGGAAGAAATTAAGCTTGGAAAAATAAGTCAAACTTTGACTATTTAACACTTTTACTCTAGGAATCAAGCATTAGTGTACGATTTTTAAGTTTTCCACCTTATTAGAATCCTCAAGAATATGTGCACCTCAACTGGCATGTGAGATTTGACTTCCTATTCTTCAAGATGCCCATAACTTTATACTTTGTAATCATCAAGATTCTTTTCATTTAATTTACAAATTTCCTCTCATTTTCCACAATTATTAGGAATTCAAAATAAATTGTAGCTAGGATTGATTTGTAACATATTGCATCTCCATCTCTTTTGATTTGTATTTGTATTGCATTTTCATGTTTTATTTGCCCTGGTCTACCTTTTTTTTGTTCTTTATGAGAAAATATACATTACACTCGTTGTCTAGCCTACATTTCATCTCAAAAACAAAAGATTCCCCACACGCTACTGATTTTTTTCATTAGTAATGATGCCAAAAAGATCTTGCTACACCCAGCAAAAATTTAAGATGGGTTGTAATCAGGCTAACAAATTACCCATGGATCATTAATTGATCAAAGTATATTTCAATATTGATTGTCTTGTCTTCATGTAGTTTTACTAGATTAATTATTATTGTTTTAATAGAATTATCAAATATTAATTGTTAATTTAAATCTACTTTTTGAATATTGTAAAAGATGATTGAAATTTGGCTTTGACAATCGAAACCTTCAATTGACTAAATCTTATATATAATTATCTATGGGATGTGTGTGTGTGTGTGTGTGTGTGTGTGTGTGTGTGTGTGTGTGTGTGTGTGTGTGTGTGTGTGTGAGAGAGAGATAACATTATAAATATGGTTTTATTATTAAGTATTAATAAACAAATAGATGTAACCCTTAAAGTGACATGTCTATTCATGACTTACACTTATTTATATTAAGAGTGTTGTCTTTAGAACATACATACCACATATTATGATAGTACTATTACATTTGCAGTAGATCCGAGAAATCTATCATGGTATCAAAGCATAGGTTGCAAATCTAAGAAAAGAATAGAATGCTCATTGTTGAATCAGATGAAGTGTTTAAGGCATATAAGATAGTTTTGAAGTCTGTAATCATTTATGGAGGATTCAACAAGTTTTTGGATTGCAAATAGATTCATTTTTTAACAATATAAAGAGGTTTTTGGGATAGGAAAAGGGTGTAAAGGATTGATTCACCTAATGGAGTATAATAATTTAGAAGTGAATTTTGCAGATCAACTCAAAGAATATGTAGATCAAAGGCAAAGAAAATACTAAATTATTTCCAAAGTATGAATGAATAAATGTGGCGAATGATGACTCTATCTCGGGTGAGGATGGTAGCTGAAGTGGGTTTGGGTTAATCACCTTCTCTTTGGGTGAACCCACAATACTAGGTACCACTTTTGTGGCATGAAGGAAGTCATGAAACAATGCTATTTTCCATATTCAATTTTACTTGTGTTCACATCAATATAGTAAGCATGTTCGCACCAACATACAAGTCTTAGATGTTCACACAAACATATTTGATTTAAACAAGGTATGTTTGCATGAACATTTGTAATTAATATGTTTGCGTGAACATATTTTAATGACAATTCTGAGATTAATGATGTTGGAGCGAACATATCAAATTGGTAGATAAGCTACGTCACTTTGCATCATGCTCCTCCAGATTTTGGTCATTGCACTATTTTGGGTATGTTTATATGTTATTATTTGAAAGTTTTTTATGTTTTTTTATGTTTTCAAAGTATATTTCCAAGTTAATTTAATATTTTTATTGGTTATTTATGTTAGTTGATTCTATTAATTTATCATTTATAATTTTTTTGTATTTATTAGTTATATATGAGTGTTGTTGGAAAATACATCAGAAATTATTAAAAAACATTAGTGTAGATTATTAAAAAAATATTAATTTAGCATTAGGAAACAAATTTAGAAAATATTAGTGCTAAATTAGATAAATATTAGAAAATAAAAGAAAAACATAGCCTAGAATATTAGAAAAACATTAGAAAATATTTTTAAAATGTTAATCTAGAATATCAAAAAATATTAGTATAAAATTAGGAAACAAATTTAGAAAAATATTAGTTTTATTAGGAAAACTTTAGAAAAAATATTACATTTGCATTAGAAAATCATTAGAAAATATTTTTGAAAAGATTAGTCTAGAAAATATTAGATAAAAATTACAATATTTAGAAAAAAATTACAAAATATTAAAGAAACAATAGTGTAGAATATTAGAAAAACATTACAAAATATATTAAAAATTAGTATAAAATTAGGAAAGAAATTTGGAAAAATATTAGTCTTATTAGAAAAACATTGCATATATATAAAGCATTAGAAATTATTAAAAAATATTAGTGTAGAGTATTAGAAAAATATTAATTAAGCATTAGGAAAAAAATTTAGAAAAGAAAATAGTGTTAAATTATATAAATCTTAGAAAAAATTAGAAAAATAATAGTGTAGAATATTGGAAAAACATTAGAAAATATTTTTAAAACATTAATCTAGAATATCAAAAAAATATTAGGATAACATTAGGAAATAAATTTAGAAAAATAGTAGTTTTATTAGAAAAACATTAGAAAAAACATTACATTTATATTAGAAAATATTTTTAAAAACATTAGTCTAGAAAATATCAAAAAAATATCACAATATATTAGAAAAACATTACAAAATATTAAAAAAATAATAGTATAGAATATCAGTAAAATATTAAAAAATATTAAAAAAACATAGGAAACAAATTTTGAAAATATTAGTTTTTATTATAAAAACATTAGAAAAAAGATTACATTTAAATATTTAAAAAATAGAAAAAATATTAAAAAATATTAGTCTAGAAAATATTAGAAAAATATGAGAAAATATTAGAAAATTAGAAAATATAGAAAAACATTACAAAATATTAAGAAACTAATACTGTAGAATATTGGAAAAATATTACTTGAAATATTAAAAAAAATGTTAATCTACAATATTAGAAAAATAAATTACTATAACATTACGAAATATTAGTATAAAATTAAAGAAAATTAATTAGTATAACATTACAAAATATTAGAAAAAACATTACAAAATATTACAAGAATATTATAAAATATTTGGAAAAAAATTACAAAATATTAGAAAAATACATTAAACAAAATATAACAAAAGATTAGAAAAAAAAAACATTAGTGTAGAAAATTAGAAAATATTAGAACTCTATCTCCAACCCTAACCCTAACCCTAACCCTAATTCAAACTTTAATTCAACCCTAACTCAAGGTCTAACCCTAATTTCTAACCTTAACTCAAACTCTAACCCTAATTTGACTCTAACTTGAAAACTCTAACCCTAATCTAACCCTAGAACCGTAACCCTAATCTAACTAGATAACCCTAACCTTAACTAAAACCCTAATCTAACCTTAGAACTCAAACCCTAATTTAACACTAACCCTAACTAAAGTTGCCCTAATCTAATGCTAGAACCATAACCATAATCTAACCCTAACTTGAAAACTCTAGTTCCCTAGAATCTAACCCTAACCCTAATTTAAAACTAACGCTAACTAAAGTTACCCTAATCTAACCCTAGAACCATAACCATAATCTAACCCTAACTTGAAAACTATAGTTCCCTAGAATCTAATCCTAACCCTAATCTAGCCCTAACTAAAACCCTAATCAATACCTAATCTAAGTCAAATCCTAATATAAATCAAACCCTAATCTAAATCAAACTGTAATTAAACCATAATCCAACTCAAACTTTAACTCAAACCCTAATGTAGTCCTAACTAAAAACTAAAACTCTATTATAACTCAAACCCTAATCACATGGACCCTAATCTAACTCAAACCCTAGATATCAAACCCTACCCAAACCATTTAATCTAACTCAAACCCTAATCTTGAACCCTAATCTAACCTAAACTCTAATGTAATCCTAACTAAAAATTCAAACCCTAATCTAATTCAAACTCTAATGTAATCCTAACTGAAAATGCAAACCCTAATCTAACTCGAACTCTAATGTAATCCTAACTAAAAACTCAAACCCTAATATAACTCTAACTCTAACTCTAATGTAATCCTAACTAAAAATTGAAACCCTAATCTAAATCAAATCCTAATCTTGAACCCTAATCTAACTTAAACTCCAATGTAATCATAACTAAAAACTCAAGCCCTAATCTAACTCAAACTCTAATGTAATCCTAACTAAAAACTCTAACCCTAATCTAATTCAAACTCTAATGTAATCCTAACTAAAAACTCAAACCCTAGCTCTAACTCTAACTCTCGTGAATGATATATTGATGTGTTATAGATTAGATGATGTATGGTTACATATCTTTTAAATAAAAATTTGTATAATAGACTACATGTACATCTATACATGTGTATTTACAATATATATTAGCTCCATCATTGTAGATATGACTTCACATGATCAACATGCTCATTAGCCTGAGGGTGATGAGGCTCCTATGTGACTCCTCCTATTGCGGCTCCTATTGTGGCTCCTACTACAGCTCCTTGTATGACTCCTGCTACAACTCTTGTTGCGGCTCATGGTGCAGTTTGTGGTTTTTATGATGGTGGCACTTGTCATGGGGATCATGTTCTGGCTTGTCATGGGGCTCATGTTGGGGCTCATGTTGTGGCTCCTAGTATAGTTCCTACTATAGCTCCTTGTGTGGCTCATGGTGCGGCTCCTAGTGTAGGTCTTGGTGCGGCTCCTATTGGAGGTCCTAGTGCAGCACCTACTGGAGGTCCTAGTGTAGCTCCTGCTACACTGGCTCCACACATTGATATCGATGCATTATTTTCATTTCTAGAGTAGGAAGTGCAAAGATTAGAGTAGTCTATATTGTCCTCCAATGATGGTTTATATAGAGATATATGTGCGACTATATGTAGGAGTTTATAGGATCTCACTATTAGGTTTAGAGCTCATTATTCATTTACCTCTAATGTATTAGCTGCCATATTTAGGGATCTTAGAGCTGAGATTTTAGGATATACATCTTTTGATGATGTCAATAGGGTGGCCACCAAAGATGTCATCAAATGAGATTTGTTTCCATCCTATGAGGGTACATAAGGTAGGGTGAGAGGCTATTGAGTGACACGGTGCAAAGATCTTGTTATTGCCAGTATCATCTATCCTCATTTCCTAGCCACACATGGTCATTATCCTAATAATGATCAGATACCTCTTAATTTTGCACAATAGTTGTATACTGAGTTCTGCATAAGGCTCAACGTCAACTACTTAGACATTCCAAATTATTGTAGACAAGGGTGTGGTTGGATTGTAGATCATGACCAGTATTGTAGCCCACAACATCTGCCACCTCCAGATATGAGACAATTTTTTGGATAGAGACTTCCTCTAGTGACTCCAGCACAAGCACCTATTACAGATAGAGTTGTCATTGCTTCCTAGAGTGGAGAAATTGACAATATTGGACACATTTCATCTATGACTGCTAGTATCACATCTGATTCCCTTGGTCACTATATTCACACTCGATAGAGTTGTTTAGGTTGACCATCTTTAGAGGCATCCAGTATCACTTTAGGCACCACCCCTTATGAGGCATATAGAGCTACTAGACTACCAGCACTAGGAAATGTTCCTATTATTTAAGAACAACACACACATATGGATTCAGCATTGTATTTTTTGGAGGATCTATTGTAGAGTATCAATTATATTTTTGATTTACAAGGGATACCAGTTCACTTGATGATGGATGCCATTAGAAACAATCAGAGCCACATAGTTCCATAGGCACAAATCACACTAGTGATAGTCACCACATAGCATAGCTCATGATATTCTACACCAGGCTCACGACACTTGACAGATGACTCGGGCATACAAGTTGGAAATGTTAGGATCACAACTAAGGGCCTTGATGATTTTGGTGAGCAGTTAGAAGGGCTATTTGAGATTGATACTAGTTCGAGCATGGGATTTTCATCATACATGAACACGTTATTCTGATCCGGCACTGATTCTGCACCATTACCTAGCTAGTTACACACAACACTTTGCTCATCATTACTAGTAGTTGGAGATTGTGGCATTGAGGGTGGTTGAGTAGGTGCTGGAGTTATAGGAGATGATGTCTATCTATTAGGATGGGATGTTCATAGCAGAGGTGCATCGATAGATGACATGATGGAGTCTGATGGTCATCCTCCACCTCCTAAGACCCAGTGTAATGCCTCACCAAGGGATCCATAGAATTAACCTAAAGTTTCACTAAGTTTGGTAGATCTTTTTTTTGAAACATGAAAGTAAACCATTCATAACATAGTAGCAAAAGCAATAACATCATTCAACTAAAAGTAAACATAAACATACATAACAGGTTACATTCTTTAAGGATCCCTTA